>CAUYQV010041125.1:0-17487 GCA_963574575.1 Galagoides demidoff
CCTCCTGAGTAGCTGGGACTACAGGCGCCCACCACAACACCCGGCCATTTTTTTGTTGCGGTTTGGCCAGGGTTGGGTTTGAACCCACCACCCTAGATACACGGGGCCAGCGCCCTACTCACCGAGTCACAGGCACCACCCTGGACAAGGGAACACTTTTACACTGCTGGTGGGACTGCAAACTAATACAACCTTTTTTAGAAGGCAGTATGGAGAACCCTCAAAGAACTCAAATTAGACCTCCCATTTGATCCTGCAATCCCATTACCGAACATCTACCCAGAAGAAAAAAATCATTTTATCATAAGGACATTTTCACCAGACTGTTTATCACAGCTCAATTTATAATTGCCAAAATGTAGAAACAGCTTAAATACCCACCAACCCAGGAATGGATTAACAAGCTACGGTGTATGTATACCATGGAATGCTATTCAGCCACTAAAAAAAATGGAGACTTTACATCTTTTGTATTAACCTGGATGGACGTGGAACACATTATTATTAATAAAGTATCACAAGAATGGAGAGGCAAGAATCCTATGTATTCAATTCTGATAGGAGGACAATTCAGGTCCTAATACACGGTGGGGGCTGGGGAGAGCTGAGAGAGGGGAGAGAAAGCTGAGAAAGTGGGAGACAGGGTTGTGGTACACCTTTAGGGGGCAGGACACAATTCTAACAGTGTCCTTAATCTAACAAAAGTCATCAATGTCACCTGGTTCCGTGTACCCTCAACGAATCCCCAACAATTAAAAAAAAAAAAATGGTAGAAGAAAGAATGTTTTCTTCCAATGTCAATGAACAAGAGAGGATTTAACATCTGACTTTGGAATTCCTAGGAGCTTCAAAATTAGAGAGGTTTGCATTTAAATATGGAATATTTCTAGATTGCTAAGTTTTGGATTATTTTATCTCATTTTATAATTTCTGGAGCACTGTATTTAATACAGGAATGTCCATCTGGCTAGCTTGGTCAGTAGGGCACAAGACTCTTAAAAAAGAAGGTTGAGCATACTCTAAAATAGGAAATATATAGATAAGAGTTAAATTTTAGCCTAAAGCACATTATAGACCTGCAGTTAATTTGTTTTTTTGAGACCAGGTCTCACTCTGTCATCCTAGGCTGGAGTCCAATGGCATGACTGTAGCTCACAGCATCCTCAAACTCCTGAGCTCAAGTGATCCTCATACCTTAGCCTCCCAAGTAGCTTGAACTACAGGTGCCCGCCATCACAGCCAGTTAACTTTTCTTATTTTTATAGAGATGGGGGTCTCACTGTGTTGTTCAGGCCAGTCTTGAACTCCTGGCCTCAAGTGATCCTCTTGCCTTGGCCTCCCAAAGTGCTAGGATTACAGGCCTGAGTCGCTATGCCTGACCACTTTCTCTTCCCAATTTAAAGTTAAGAGGCAAAAGCTAAACTGTAGTGCTAGGAGGTTATGGGAAAGATTAACGGTTGGTACTGGGGGAGCAGCCTCAGGAAGGCTGGTACAGGGCTGCTCCCTTATGGTGGTCCTCACAATATGTGGGAAAGACCACTAGTCTTAGCAGGCGGAGCCCACAGACTGAGAGACGCCCCACAGCGTGAATGACAGCTCTCAAAAGCAGTCTTTCCATACCCTGAATGACTTCTGAGTATTCTGCCAGATATACACACTGGTGAGAAATCTGTTCCTAAATCCTTTTATATACAAAAAAGTACGTTTTCCAAGAATGTAAATATATTCAAATCTGCTTTATTTAGTTATAAATTTTACTGAGATATGTCTGTTACTTTGGAAAAATGACACCAGTGACAATACCACCACCTGTGATGTGTGATGCACTAACATATCTCCAGACTTTATAGAAAGTGATTATTTCATACATACAAGCTGTAAGCATATGTGACTACTTAATTTGTTTGCTGGAGAAGTTCTTAAACTTTTATGTATTAAATACTTATTAATTAATATAAAATACTGTGCTTTAATTATTATTAATTTGAGATAAGGTCTTGCTCTGTCGCCTGAGGTAGAGTGCAATGGCATCATCACAGCTAAATGGAACCTCAAACTCCTGGAATCAAACAATCCTCCTACCTCAGCCTCCTGAGTAGGAAGCACTAATGGCATGGGTCACCACACCCAGCTAAGTTTTCTACTTTCTGTAAAGATGAGGTTTCACTATGTTGCTGAGGCTGGTCTTGAACTTCTGGCCTCAAGCGATCCTCCTGCCTCCACCCCTCAAATACTGGAATTGCAGACGTGGGCCACTGCCCAACCTCTTCCAAGAAGTTTTTTTCAGTATTTTAGACATTTTATTTCCTCAATGATGTCGGGGGTCAGGGTGGGGGGATTCCAGTTCCCTGAACCCAGCTAATTTGGTTCGACTACTCACTGAGCTAGAAGGTTCAACTGAGGCATGACAGTAATGAAAAGCAAAAACGAATGAAAATAGAAAATAACATTGGAGTGGCACAGGCAGTGTGCGTAGAGAGCAAAAGCAACCTGCACAAGTTTCCATGTTAACAGAATTTTATTTAGCAAGAACAAAGAGGAAGTTTACAGCACTTCCAAAGGGATTTGGAAGTGCGTCCCTCTCATGAAGGAGCAGGGGAGAGAGAGACTCTTCCAAGAATTTATTGGTTTATTTTTGAGACAGTGTCTCACTATGTTGCCCTGGGTAGAGTGCTGTGGCATCACAGCTCACAGCAAACTCCAACTCTCGGGCTTAAGTGAGAGCCTCAGCCCTCCTAAGTAGCTGGGACTACAGGCACTAGCCCAACGCCCGGCTATTTTTCTGTTGCAGTTGTCATTGCTGCTTAGCTGGCCTGGGCTGGGTTTGAACCCACCAGCCTTGGTATATGTGGCTGGTGCCGGAACCACTGTGCTTCAGGTGCTGAGCCTCTTCCAAGAATTTTTAACAGACAACTCACAGCACCCTTAGAAATCAATACCTAGTTCCTTTGTTATACACCATATTCATTAGAAAATTTAGTTTTCATCACAAAAATTATGACATTTTGTAGTGAGCTGGAGGACCAATTATCCAATTATATTTGCAATACGTCAGGCCTCTTTACATGAAGTAACTGAAGCAGGACTCACCAAATATTCTTCTGTGCCATACAGAGAAACAAACTGCTCGTCATCTTCCAATTCTCTAGCTGCACCAAAGTCTGTGAGTTTGTACACAGACTGCCCGTCCTCCCCTATAACACGCATGATGTTCCCCGGCTTGATGTCACGGTGCACTATGCCGTTCTCTCGGAGGTGATTCATTCCACCCACTTCAAAAACAAATACGAAACAAGAAATCATAATGTAGGTCTCTATGTGTACGTCCAAATTCACTGATACACCATATTTACATAATTTGGTTTAGTCGTTTTACTCAAATAAGTTAATAGGTAATAGATATATACTATATTTCGTGTTTCAATTATAAGGAGTTTTAAGACGATAAAAATCAATATGACCTAAAAGTCTAATCCCTCTTAAATACTATTGTGAAAATGTAACAAAATGGTCATAAGCATACAGTTTCTTGAACTACTTTTGGTTCTACGTATATGTGGGCAATTTGTTTAAACATAAGAATAATAAAAACTCCTAAGACAGCAATCTTTCATCATCGTTTTAAATTTCATTACCTTAGGGAAAAAATTCCACAAGTAGTAAAACTGAAGGCAATATATATTATATAATATAAAATAACAGAAAGACAAAAAAGTGTCTTGTTTCCATACAAATGTATTTCTCATATGCTTAGAATTAACTCCAAAAAGCCCATTTTCTTTTTTTTTTCTTGAATGGCAAAGTGGCTAAATTACTGAAATTAAGCCGTTCTGACCAACTGACAGGGAGTGTCTCAGACTGATAACGTGAAACATCTATTTGATAGTTCACTGATTAATGTTCAAATAAAAAGATAAAAAAAGATTAGAGATATCAATGTATGATTATTAAAACTCAGGCTAAACTTACGAAGTCATTAATTATCTATAATTTTTACTGGATTAAGCAGGCTGCAGCATACTATTGTTTCTGTTTCTCGCTTGCAAATTATCTCTACTCTGATTCTAGTGTCAAGTTAAAAAATTCCCACTAATGACCTGCAGAATGGCTCACGCCCGTGATCCCAGCACTCTGGGAGCCCGAGGCAGGAGATCTTGAGCTAAGGAGTTCAAGATCAGCCTGAGCAAGAGACCCCAACGCTACTAAAAATAGAAAAATTAGCCAATATTGTGGCAGGTGCAAGAATTCCCATTAATCTGATAGCTTTCCTTATATCATCGGCCTTTTTCCATCCCTCAAATATGTGATTTTTCTTTCCTAGAAGATACTTCCATTGTCATATTTAAAAACAGGTTTATTGCTATAATTCATCCAACACTCAGCTTTTTAAAGGGTACAGCCTCTAACTGTTAGTATAGTCACAGAGTTGCACAACTATCACCACTAACTTCAGAACATTTTCATTCCAAAAAGAAACTCACACTCCCTGGCACTCTCTCCCCAGCCCCATCTTCCCGACCCTCAACAACCACGAACGTGGTCTCCGTCCCCGTGGTCTCCGTCCCTGTGGACCAGCCTGGTCAGGACATTTCACACAAATGGAATCACAGGACTGTCTTCTGCCTGGCTTCTTTCTCTGTGAAAAAGCGTTATACTCTTTCACTGTGTAAGGTTCATCCATGTTGTAGCATAGGTCACTACTTAATTTCTTTTTATGAATAAATAATATTCCATTATATGGATATACCACATTTTTGTTTACCCACTTCTCAGGGGAGGGACATCTGGGCTATTTTCGTTTTTGGTTGCTATCAATAATGCTGCTAAGAACACTGGAATACAAGTGCTTATGTTGACTATTTTACTAGATATACATCCAGCAGTGAACTGCTGGGTCATATGGTAACTATATTTAAACTTTTGAGGAACTATCAGACTATTTTCTAAAGTGGCTGTATCATTTTACAATCCTACCAGCAACACATGAGAGTTATAATTCCTCCACATCCTTGCCAACATCTGCTTTCGTTTGCCTTTTTGGTTTAGCCCTCAGAGGGTACAGAGTGGATTTCACTGTGGTCCTGGTCAGCACGTCCCTGCTGACAAACAGGGTCAGGCACCTTTTTATGTACTTCTTGGTCCTCTGTGCATCTTCTTTGGAGAAATGTCTATTCAAATCCTTTGGCCCATTTGGTCAATAAATTGGGTCATTTGTCTTTTTATTATTGAGTTGTCTACTTCAAAATTCCTTACCTATACATGATTTGCAAATATTTTCTCTCATATTATGGGCTATCTTTTCACTTACTTGATGTCTGTTTTTAATGTTGACAGAGTTTTCTTTGTTTGTGCTTTTTGTTCCACATCTGAAGAAGCACTGCATAAAGGTCTTTAGATTGAACATGAGAACTTTTTCTCATTCTATTATTAAGTGTTATATATGTATAAATAAAGAAACATACCCACATCTCGCAAAACAATTAAAAATTCAGATTCTGGTAGTCCATAGGCATTAGATGGCTCTTCTAAAACAGTGTATAAACTCCCACATGGACAAAATTCCATAATAAGAACTTTATGTCTTGTTGTTGTCTGAAAAATAAAATAACTGATTAGGAATCAACATAAAAAACAAGTTTGGATTCTATGCAAGTACTTACCTGATTTCATTTAAATGCAGGATTTGCTATAATGCTGGAGGCACTTTAAATGCTTCACCTGGGATTCAGTAAATATCTGTTGACTATGCACATAAGAGAATTAACACCCTCTAAATTCCTAGTGAGAAAGTTGAATTTGTTTTTGAAGACAAACCACAGTAAAAACTGGCTAAATCTGAACTATAAAATCATCACTACAATGTTCGTGGTTCTGTCAAGATTGTCTTAATTTTCTTGTGCATAATAACGCGTTTAGGACAGTGGGTCTTCTAACAAGCCTCTTAAACGGAAATCTTCCTTGTGATAGATAGCACTTTTACTTCAGGGAATGGAATTCTAGTCTTAAAAATAAACCAGTGCAGAACAGTTGAGGGTTCCTCTTGAAGCAAGGTTCCAGTCTGCTCATTTGCGTCTGAGCTGCTGCTTTGCTTTAACCTCAATTTTTTTTAGACAAAGTCGTGCTGGTTGTCTAGGTTAGAGCACAGTGGTATCACAGCTCACTGCAACCTCAAACTCCCAGGTTCAAGCAATTCTCTGGTCTCAGCCTCCAGAGTAGCTGGTGCCCACCACACCCAGCTAATCTTTTTAGTTTTTGTAGAGATGGAGTCTTGCTTTATTCCTCAGGCACATCTTGGGCTCCTATCCTCAAGTGACCTTCCCTGCCTTGGCCTCCCAAAGTGCTGGAATTACAAATGTGAACCACTGCACCCAGTCATTTTAAACCTTAATTTTAATTTTTATTTTTTAGACAGAGCCTCAAGCTATCCCCCTGGGTAGAGTGCTGTGGCATCACAGCTCACAGCAACCTCCAATTCCTGGGCTCAAGCGAGTCTCCTGACTCAGCCTCTCAAGTAGCTGGGACCACAGGTGCCCATTATAACGTCCAGCTATTTTTTGGTTGCAGCCGTCATTGTTTTGGTGGGCCCAAGCTGGATTCAAACCTGCCCCCTTAGGTGTATGTGGCTAACGCCTTAGCCACTTGAGCCATAGGCGCCGAGCCTTAAACCTTAATTTTAAAGCATCACTGATGATAAGATGCACCATCAATTTAGTAACAGTTTTATGAGGGAAAAATATCAAATTACATATACACAATGATTATAAGATGCATACCAATTTCAGAAACTTGAAAATGTGAATGTCTTAAAATCCACTACTGATCTTCACCTTTTTAATATTTTTTCTACTTTTCCTACATATCCCCTAAACATTTTATAAAGTATTTTGAGTTTTCTTACTATTCAGTAGTTATTAAAAAATAAGTAGTCACCATAGTGACTATTTTTAACTTTATAGTGTATCTTCTCAATCATAACTATAGTAAATAATTATTTACTATTGGCAAGATTAACTAAAGCATGACTACTTACCTCCTCTTCAATAGCAAATAATTTGACAATATTTTTGTGATTGAGTTTTTTTAACACTTCAAATTCTCTCATTTGAACATCCACTGGACGGAGAAAGCTTATATTATTAAATACTTTGATAGCAAATAAATCGCCAGTTTTCTAAAAAAAAAAAAAAATTTAAAAATGAGAGACATATTTTACTTATTTATGATTAAAAAAAGTACCATTAGAACGAGCTATAACAATAACACCAAGCATCTTTTAGGCATAGGTAATTTATAGTTGAATATTTGACTTTTTTCAAAAGTTAAAAATGAATCAATCGGCTTGGGGCCTGTGGCTCAAGTGGCTAAGGCACCAGCCACATATACCTAAGGTGGCGGGTTCAAATCCAGCCTGGGCCCGCCAAACAATGATGGCTGCAACCAAAAAATAGCTGGGTGTTGTGGCGGGCGCCTGTGGTCCCAGCTACTTGGGAGGCAGAGGCAGGAGACTCGCTTGAGCCCCGGAGTTGGAGGTTGCTGTGAGCTATGCCATGGCACTCTACCCAGGGGGATAGCTTGAGGCTCTGTCTCAAAAAATAAAATAGAATGAATCAATCAATTCCTTAGTATTTTTCCAATTTTACATTTTAGAATTTGGAAAAAGCTATTTTCTTTCATATACATGAATAAAGCTTTCATTATGTATCACCATCAGGACACAGCGGCAAAGGCCGATGCAGAGAAGATGAAGAAAAAGTGAAACCCACATCGGTTTCTCCAAGGCCTAATAATTTTTACATTGAACAGCAACAGGGGTTGAAATCTGTATTTCACCTATGAAATCTTTTTTAAAGACAGAGTCTCAAGCTGTCACCCTGGCATCACAGCTCACAGCAACCTCCAACTCCTGGGCTTATTAGTGATTCTCTTGCCTCAGCCTCCTAAGTAGCTGAGACTACAGGTGCTTGCCACAATGCCCGGCTAATTTTTTGGTTATAGGTGTCATTGTTTGGCAGGCCCGGGCTGGATTCGAACCCACCAACTCTGGTGTATATGGCTGGCACCTTTGCCGCTTGAGCTATGAGCCTCACCTATGAATTCTTTACTAAGAATGTCAAAGTAATGCAATTAACTTTTCAGAAACATTTTCCAGCTACCACAATGTCTGTGTGGGGTAGGGGAGAAAGACGGGACACTGAGCCTGAAGGAGACCTCCTGGGTGGGTCACACCACGCTGCCTGGGAGAATCTGCAGCTCCACGAGACAGACACAAAGGCAGATGCTCCTTCATGAGCCACTGCCGAGGATCAAAGGCACCTCTAGTCTCTGCTGATGCACTCCCAGCACCCCGCTCACTCTTTCACGGTCTCCTGAAGTGGGTCATACGCCCACTTCACATTAACACACAGCTGCAGCTGGGAGGGAATCTCAGAGGCACAGACACATGCTTAGATTTCAGGCAAACGTCAGACTTGCATGGTGTTCATATTAATCTTCCTTTAGACTCTTCCAGATCCTTCCACTTCCTTCTGTTCACTCCAACCAGCATGCCTCTCTCCCTGGTGCCCAGTCCAGATTTTGAGTGTAGCCTCACTTTCTCCCCGACTCATCCAAGGCTGAACTATCCTGCATTTTCTCTTTAAGCCTGGGGTTCAAGCCCCCCTTGCCCAAAGACACTTCATGGCTCTCTGCCTGTCAGGACCCTGGTAGGACCTCTCTACACTTTGAGCCAGACATCCTCTTCTCACCCCACTGCAGAATGATCTTCTTCTTAAGCCCATGTAACAGCTCCACAGTGCCACCACTCAAGACCACTACTGAAGGCACCAGTTGTATGATTCCCCTCACCTCGGTCATACAAACACACAAATAGACATATTCTTTCTAAGGGAAAATGAAACAGGAAAAGAGCCAATGACCACTTTCAGATTTAGGAAAAGAGAACAACAATTTAACTACAGTTCAATTCCACTACTTTTCCATTTGTTTGGCCTGTGGAAGGACGCTAGCAAATGTATGTATCACCCAAGAGAGATTTTTCATAAGGATATTTGTCTCAAACTCAGTCTAAATTTAGGAGAATCGTAACAGAGAAGGTAATACAATGTTGTGGTGATGTACCCCCTACGATCAAGGCCAGTATCTTCCAAATTTTTGTAGTCTCCATCCTACCAGTGAGACGACTGGGATATGTGAGGGAAGACCCCTCGTCCCCCTATTGACCTGCGCAGCTACTCAGCATCCACCCTTACTGACTCAGAGCACAGGCAAGGAACGTTTAGAGATCTACACACACATGCATCCAACCTTCCTTCAACAGTGTCCCCTCCAACTTCACCGTGGCTATCACCCACACACCCTCTTCCCCATTAGCAGCTAAAAGCAATTTAATGAAAAAGAGACATTAAATAGGCAACATACTTTGAGTGACAAGCAGTAAACTTAATCCTTTCTAGTACCACCTTGCTACTAAACTTGATTCATGTGCATGGACCAGAACAGCTGTACTAGATCTGCCGTGCCTGGCACACCCCAAGTGATTATTAAAGTTCGTTAACTTAGAAAACGGGTTGTCATATGTGTTCTCAGAGCTAAATCTGTGTGGCCGCCCATTTCCTCTTCTTAGCACAAAGCAAAAATAATTTCTAGGACAAGAATATCCAAGATTGATCAAGATGGATCTGAACAAGAATAGAGCCATAGGCCGGATGCAGTGGCTCAAGCCTGTAATCCACTCAGGAGTTCAAGATCAGCCTGAGTAAGAGCGAGACTTCAAGACTCTTGTCTCTAAAAATAGCTGGGCGCTATGGTGGGAGCCATTAGTCCCAGCTAGTTGGGAGGCTGAGGCAAGACAATCACTTGAGCCCAAGAGTTTAAAGATGCTGTGAGCTATGATGCCACAGCACTCTACCAAGAGTATAAAAGTGAGACTATCTTTAAAAAAAAAAAAAGAATCCAGAGCCTGTGGACAATTCTGGAATGGTGGGAAGCTGACAGCTGTCTGCATGGCACTTCTGATTCATTCCCTCTGACCAGAGGCTGTTTATAGCCATACTCTCTCTCCAGAGAAAACCACCCTCCCCCCAGAATTTATCTCATTGTCAACAACAGAACTGACAGGCAGTCTCAAGGCTACAGGAAAACAGGGAGAAACTCCTCCTTACTGTAATATTCAGACTCTCTGTTTCTAAAAATAAGAAATTAGGAGGCTCTAGATATCATTTAACTCATAACAAATTCATAGCACTGAAAAAAATCAGTAAAGATTTGAATTATAAAAGGATTTTTACTCTATTATTTTTCCAGCTTCTTTCCCAGAATAGAAACTTTAATTATCTTTGATTTTCATTTTAAATCATTTTAATTATCCTTAATTTCATCCTCTGATATTGACTATTAACAGAATCCGCTTGGATCTTGAAGTGCCTCTGGGATTAGTCCTTTTATTCTACTTCCATTCTGCTACCAGGTTCTGACCATCACGTCTCAGGATACAGCCTCTTAATGTGGATTCCTTGTTAAGAATCTCATTTAACTCCAACCCCCCCGTAGGGGCAAAACCCTTAGCAGAGCACATCAGAATCATCTGTGGGTTCCTCTCCCACCTGCACAGCTGCCTTGTAACCATTCAAAATACCTTGTTCCACCACAGATTACCGCTTCCTGGAACTTGTGAGATCATTCACTGCCACCCAGTGAGCTGGGTTAGAGAAAGAATCAAAAATCTTTCACACTAATCTTTCCTGGCCTCTCTCCACTAACTTTCTGTTCTTCTCTGCTGCCTAACATATAACCCCTGCCACCACTGGGTAGACATGTTCACTGCCTGACACAAAAAACCCCCACAAAAATAATAAAAAGAAATTTCTTTAGACAAAAGAATCTAAATGACCAAGTCACGCGTTTCTGTGTAAGTGTGCCTCTTAGAAGAGAATGTATCACTGACAGAAAGCCTTCCCAGGCTCCTCTGCACTAACCTTGTGTCTCCCTCGAAAGACATTTGCAGTCGCTCCTTGGCCTAAAATATCAGACAGAAGCCACAGATGGTTAGGAGTGCTCTGCATCTTCGGCTTGGTCAGGCAACTCTCTTGTTATCCTAAGAGAGAAAAGATTTGCACATACTTTTTTAGGGGATGATACAGTTAAGAAGTAATTGTTATCTATTTTTAGTCTCAAATAGGATTACTCATTATTGTTAAATCTGAAGCATATATACAAGTCCAGTGTAAAAAATCTAAGTTTCTAGCAGCATAAAAGGTTAAAATGCTGTGTGGGTTTTCCAAAAAAAAAAAAAAAAAAATCCACCAATGACATCGTACATACTCAATTTCATTCACTTGTCACAAAGGCTCAAAGAAACATCTATGTCCCTATTAATTCCATCTCTTGCCAATGAGAGTGATATTGGCTACTTACCTCCTTCCAATGTTTTCAAAGATTAATTAATGATAAATTATATTTTAAAATGTTTTAAAACAAAGAAAAGTAATAACGTAAAATCTAACAGAAATACAGAGAAAACACTTAGTCTCTTTTAAGGACAGGGCAACACAAATGAAAACTGTTGCCATGCATGATCTTTCTATGTCTAAAATTTCATCTACATAGAGCCTGACAGCCATACTGGAAAGGCGCAAAAATTATCATGCTGAGGGGGAAAGTCTAAAATTGATTGTAGAATTGTTTCTCCGAGGGTCAGTGGCTCATGCCTGTAATCCCAGCACTCTGGGAAGCTGAGGCAGGTGGACTGCCTGAGCTGATGGTTTCAAGACCAGCCTGAACAAGACTAGACCCTATTTTTATTTCTAAATATAGCTAGGCCTTATGGCCTACACCTGTAGTCTCAGTTGTTTGGGAGGCTAAGGCAAGAGAATTGCTTGAACCCAAGAGTTTGAGGTTGCTGTGAGCTGTAATGCCACTGCACTCTACTAAGGGCGACACAGTGAGACTCTGTCTCAAAAAAAAAGCTTCTCCAATCTCTCAGCACATGTATAAAAATAAAAACACACCAAGTAGTCTATACCACCAAGTCTTAAAACATAAGCACCACCATAAGACTTGCCCTTTAGTACTGAAAAACTCTGGATCTATAAAGATTAAAAATATTTGCACTCCACATTAGAATAAAATGAGGTGTACTAATAAAGCATGAACACTAGTCACACCAGGTCCCCTTAAATCTGCTGTAAACTCAGATCAAAACACAGATTTTGCTGCTTGCATGGTTCACAACCAACAAAACAAAACAAAAATTATAGATTTTACTACCCCTTCACAGTACGTTAGCATAAAAAGCAATACGTAAGCTGCACTAAGCATTCTGTGAATTAATGACTGTCAGTATTCCAAGTAGGTTCAACAACACACAAGAATGGACAGGGTAGGGTTTAACTTTGACCAATCTCTGGCATACTAGGGTATCTTTCTTTTTTTTTTTAAAGCCTGAAGCTGTCGCCCTGGGTAGGGTGCCTGGGCATCACAGCTCACAGCAACCTCCAACTCTTGGGCTTAAGCAATTCTCTTGCCTCAGCCTCCCAAATAGCTGAGACTACAGGCGCCCACCACAACGCCCGGCTATTTTTTGTTGCAGTTGTTACTGTTGTTTAGCTGGCCTGGTCCAGGTTTGAATCTGCCAGCTTCCGTGTATGCCGCTGGCACAAAAACCGGCCTCTGTGCTATGGGTGCCGAGCCTGTCTTACGGTATCTTTACATAACTTTACCACCTATCTAATTCAGAAAAGGAATTTTATATATAGCACATCTGTGGAAATAAGAAGTAAAAATAAGATTTCCTTTGCACGAGTCAGAATACCATTTGTCGTCCCTCATTGCATTCCATTCAAGAGGTGGTAATACACTTGTCGAGTGTTTAATGAAAAACCTCTCCTATTTAACGTAACTTTGCTGTTTCAGATAACTGTAAGTGGCGCATACTACCAATTACAGTCTCTCTGTGCAGACACAAAGGTGGCTTCAGAATAGAGATCACAGCAGCGGGCAGGGGAAACGTCTTTTGAAACTGTCTCCCCACAGTCGCTGCGCGCAGAATCATGACTCAGCACAGCGCCAGGCGCCCGCTACGAAATCTTCCAGTTTTTCACAAGCGTCCAAGCAACACTCAACAAGTACGTTCCTGCCGACGCTGTCCTAGGTCTACTTCCTCGCACCATCCAAAAACAGTTGCCCTCTGTTCCGGGTGAAAACACGCTGGTGACATGGCAGTGGACAAAGTTCCAGGACTTGTGAACTCTGCTACTCCTATAACCATTTATTAGATAGATAGATAGATGCATTAGGGGCTCCGGAGTGAAAAAGGGTCGGTCTTTGGTTATACACTTGACGGCTTCTGGGAGAAGTTGTTTTGCCACCCCCTGCTAGGCATCCCCGAGATGCGGACAGAACACGAGCTGCGCGCCAGGCTGAGCCGAGCGCGGACCGCCGGGGACCCGCCTCGCCGGGCTCCAACGACACGCCCGTTCAGCCTCCGGAAAACCGACCTTTCCGAGACCGCGACGAGACGCCAGGCGGGGCCGGGCCGGGACCCGGAGCAGCGCCCCGCCCGCCCCCCATGCCGGTCCTCTGCGCGCCCGCGGGTCCTGGGCGGCCCGGCGAGGAGGCCAGGCGGGGCCCTGGCGTCCACTCCGCCCGTCCCGGCCCCCGGGGAGCGGCGTCCGCGCAGCGGGGTCCCGGGTGGCGCGGACCCCTCGGCCGCCCCGGCCCTGGCCCAGCGTCCGGCCGCCCCGGGGGCGCGCGAGGCCCGATCGCCCGACCCCACGGCCGCAGCGCCCGCCGCTCTCACCAGCCGGTCCCCGACGCGCCACCGCCACGGCCCCGCGGCCTCCTCGAGCCAGGCCACTTCCTGCTCCGCGAGCCCTGGCCGGGGCCCACGTGACCCGCGGCCCGCGCGCGGGTGAGCGTGCGCGTGCGCACTGCTGCCGCGGCCCGTCCGGTCGCCCAGCGCGTCGCGGCCGCGCCGCGGGGACGGGGTGACGCCAGGGCTTGTGCGTCTGAGAGCCGCCTCGCCCGCCGGCTCTGACCTCCGCGCTCCACGCGCGAAGCCGGGAGCCCCCAGCTGCGGACACCGCCGTGCAGATCCCGCAGCTGCCAGCCCCGCGCGGGAGGCGGGAAGCGCGACTCCCGGCGGCTACTCGCGGCTGCACGCCGTCCCTTCCGGGGGGCACACGTGTGGCTCGTAACCCAGGTGCGCGGCGTTCCACCCTTTTGGAAAATGGCAATGCCGAGAGCGCAAGCACAGAAGAAAGTGAGAGCTGCAACTTGAACCCCGAGGGCGGGTCCTGTGCCCGACACGAGCCCTGACCCCTCCGGACTCGGAGGCGCGGGCGCTCCCGAGGGCCGAGCTCCGAGCGGGGAACGCGGGGCCGGGCCGGACAGCTGTGCCTGGACGTGGGCCCTGCCCTCCCAGCCACCGCGGAGTTTAAGCCTCGGTTTTATCAAACGTACGACAGACGTAACGAAAGTCCAGGCTGATGAAACTACAAAGGAAATTACTTTATTAGCATTTTAAACAATGTTTTAAGTGATGAAATCATTCTAGCAAACCTATTCACCGCTTACAGTTTCGTTTCTCAGACATCTAATGACAAGAGCGAAGACCTGTCAAGAGTTCCCTCCCACAGTGAAACCTGCCCTTGTGGAGAAAATGTGATTAACTGAGCCAAAGGTTCACACGTTCACCACATAACGTCCATTAGAATGCCACACAGCCGGTGTCTCTGGGTCCTGGTCAGAGTGCGGCGGCGTCACCCTATTCGCAGCAACCTCAAATTCCTGGGCTCATGTAATCCTCATGCCTGTCTCCCAGAGTAGCTGGGACCACAGGCGCCCCCACAACGCCTGGCTAGTTTTAGAGACAGGGTCTCGCTCTGGCTCAAGCTGGTCTTGAAGTCGCCTGCTCCTCCCAGAGTGTTGGGATTACAGGCATGAGCCACTGGGCCCGCCTACAGTGTTTCTTAAAAGGTCAAGCCGCTTCAAAACCCATGAATGACTAGATGAGGCATCACAAAACTGCAGCTCCACGGGCAAGTCGCACAGCTTCTGCATTTAGCCAGCCACAGGATACAGTTATTTGGGTGCCTGCTTTCAGAAATAAGGTAATTCATGATGGAAGAGTTTCCTGACTGATGGTTCTCTGGGCAACTTCCAAGGAATTAAGACGGGAATTAGTCATTGTTGTATAAGGAGTTTAGTTTCTATTCTTAATTTCCATGCCTTGATTTCTCTGTGCTCTAACCATACGTGCATCTTCTGATGTGCTTTAAGGAACTAGGGAAAACAGCTTTCCATATATGGAACTAATAGTTACACATGCTAATACCCAGACTTTATGTGCCAGCTACTGGAACCCTTTTCCTGTTTAACTCATCGGGTTCTTAGTCACATGAGTCACTACCATTAGTTCTCCCATTTTACAGACAGGAAAACCAAGACCAGGAAGGTTTGATGTTAACTTTCCCAAGGCTGTAAAACCAGTTCCTGTGTGAGCAGTGGTATTTGGAGCTAGTGAATCCAGGTCTAGCGATGTAAACTCAGATCAGCTATACTGCTCACTGTCCTATGAGCACTTACGGCCACTGCAGTACACACAGGGGAACCCATCAAAGAAACACCCAGCTTTTTCACTTATGTACTTATAAAAACATTTTTATTGACGTACAATATACATTCCACTTATCTGTTTTTACAATTAACTTAATTTGATGAAATACTTTTATTCCATGATGTAAGAAAAACACTTAAATTTTTTTCTGGAATTAAACCCAGATAAAGATTCCTGTGCAAAATTCAGAATACAATTTTAGGGAGTTTGTAGGCTACTGAAGGCCATTCATGAAACCCTTAGGAGAGGCACTGGCCAAACGGTAAAACCAACCAACCTTTCCTGAAAACATTTATTGGGTTTTTGGAATTTAAACTTAAATGTCTGTAGTAATTCTGCTTCTCAGTTTTGTCCCTCCTCCCAGAATTTTCCGATGCTACTACTGCTAAAATTATTTGCCCTTTTGCTTTCGTAAGTTTAAATGTGGAAGGCATTAGGCGTAATTACTTGTAGTAACTAAATGGTCAGCTACCATTTATCAAAAACACACAGATACCCTGTGCTATAAGTACATCCAATAAAAGTTAGGAAAAGAATTGGAATTTTAATTCTATCAACGGATTCACACAGGTGTTTTCTAATCCACTGTAAAAGGACCCTTAACTAACAGAACTGAGAGCTACATGTAACCCTTTAGGGACATAATCAGATGAAATAAAGGAGCCACATTCATATTTGCAAACCTTTAAATGGGACGTCAAGGAGAGAATAATATGAGAAAATAAGAAGTATTCATAATAATTCCAGAAACAACTTGGTAGATTTCACTACATAAAATTTATTTTATTTTTTATAAAAAAATGTATAACACCGGCACCTACTTTTAAATCAATTAATTTATGAAACCATTTTCTTTTGTAGAATACACATTGGCATTGAGACAGTTTAAAGAAATGTAATGGCTATCTACAAAAAATTAGTTTTGATTGTTATACCCCCTATACTTTATGTGTTTGCACACATAAAAGAAAATTATATTTTTCAAACATTTTATATTGCGCAATTTTTTAAAAAGTACACTGTTTTCCACGGCTATAGTCTTAAAAAGGACTTGACTTAAAGTTTCAAATAAAAAAGTTAAGGTACTAAGATAACTGCTGTGCTTTCAACAGCGTCTTCCTGTAGAAGAATCTGAGTCGGCATGCACACAACTTCTCTTGTTGTCAATGCCTGTGTTTAGGGAAATTATACCCATTTTACAGAAAAATCCCAATACACATACTGTAATAATCTCAAAACAACGTTAAAAAGACCAGTGAGAATGGCACACAAAAGTCACTTCTTTATAAATAATTAACTGGAATTCCTGATCAGGAAGTGCATACAAGGCGGTCCAGTCCTCAGGGCTTTGCTCTCTGGAAGAACACCTGTAAAGGATGCGGCACAGTCAATGCCAATGTCAGAGACATCACCTCTCCACCTGGAGAAGGGCTCCAAGTTTCTGAATGCTGGTCATTCTTTTGTTTACAATAGATATTTAAAGTATTTCATATTCTTCTTAAACACATACATAAATCCAAGATAATAACTTTCTCTTTTGGAGAATTTTATAAAGTCTAGCTACAACTTATGCTGACATCACCCAACTGGAAAAGTAGTAAAAATATGGCATTATCTCTCATGCTCTGAGAGTCAAATGGTCAGAAGAAAACATGCCCTTGACACCCTTTCACTGATTGGCACCGAGTCAAAATTAACACTGGAAAATTAAAACTTTAAGAAACTATGGGCTTGGCGCCTGTGGCTTAATCGGCTAAGGCGCCAGCCACGTACACCTAAGGTGGCGGGTTCGAATCCCCAGCCCGGGCCCGCCAAACAACAATGATGGCTGCAACCAAAAAATGGCCGGGCGTTGTGGCGGGCGCCTGTGGTCC
>CAUYQV010041126.1:0-17693 GCA_963574575.1 Galagoides demidoff
AAAAAATGGCCAGGTGTTGTGGCGGGCGCCTGTGGTCCCAGCTACTTGGGAGGTGGAGGCAGGAGACTTGCTTGAGCCCAGGAGTTGGAGGTTGCTATGAGCTGTGATGCCATGGCACTCTACCCAGGGGGATAGCTTGAGGTTCCGTCTCAAAAAAAAAAAAAAAAAGAAGCACTGACCTCTGTGTAGTCAAAAACACACATATAACTTTTGATACCCCCAAAACTTAACTATGAATGACCTATTGTTGACCAGCAGATGTTCCATAACATAAACAGTTAACATATATTTTGTACACTATGTGTGTTATACATAGCGTATTCTAAAAATAAAGTTAAGATAGAGAAAATAAAATGTGATTAAGAAAATCCTAAGAGGAAATATATTTATTAGTCGTTAAGTGGAAGTGGATCATCACAAAGGTCTTCACCCTAATTGTCCTCATGTTGAGTAGGCTGAGCAGGATGAGGAGGAGGAGGCCTTGGTCTGCTGTTGCAGAGGTGGCAGAGGCAGGAGAAAATCCACACGTAAATAAACTTGAACAGTTCAGACCTGAGTTATTCAAGGATCCAATCTATGTAGCTTTTGCCTTTAGATTCTGACTCATTTTTTCTTATTATTTAGTTTGATATAGGAGAGTCTAATGACATGCCTGTAGCCCAAGGGAAGTGCCTTCTTTTAGTTCATGGTCTAATCTCTTTGCTTGGTTACCTATGCTCACAGGCCTAGCCTAGAGGACTGGCAAGAAGCTGTTAGTCAGGCCTTTCCCCCCAGTCCTCTAGGGATCAATATGTGAAGTTTCCTTATTTCTGAATTACTAACATGCATTCCCACCTTTTCTCGAGAGTTTTAGGGTAAATAGTCCCAGTGATTATAACTCTTGCCATGAAATGTACAAGCTATTGAAAAATTTCCTAAGGGAAGAGAACAATTTTATGTGGCTTTGATTTCATTACTATTATATTGGTGATTGGTTTATACATTTATTTTTATTTTTTGAGACAAGGTTTTGCTCTGTCACCTCTGCTAGAGTGCAGTGGCATCATCATAGCTTACTGGAGCCTAAATTCCTGGGGTCAACGCATCCTCCTGCCTGAGTAGCTGAAACTACATACAGGAGTGTGCCACCACGTCTGGCTAATTTTCCTATTTCTTGTAAAGATAGGGTTTCACTAGAGATAGGGTTGCCCAGGCTGTTCTCAAACGCCTGGCTTTAAGCAATACTCCCACCTCAGTCTCCCAAAGTGCTAGAATTACAGTCATGAGTCCCAGTGCATGGCCTGGTTTTGGTTCTGAGGCAATATAGGTAAGGCTAGAGAGATGTAGAATGCCAGGACTACAATAATAACACTAGTAATAATATTGCTAATGAGCACTGTTGAGTTTGTGATAGCTAATTATATGTGGCAACTTGACTGGGCAACTGAGTGCCCAGATACTTCTTTGAACACTATTTCTGGGTATATCTGCAAAGGTGTTTCTGGATGAGATTAACATTTGAATGGACAGATTGAGTAAAACACTCCCCCATAAGGGTGGGTCTCATTTCATCCACTGAAGGCCTGAATAGAATAAAAGGCTAAGAAGGATTTTGTTCTCTCTACATGACTGTTTTTGATCAGGGACATTGGTCTTCTCCTGCATTTATACTGGAATTCGGCCTCCTGGCTCTTAGGCCTTCAGAATTCATATTGGAACTACATTACCAGCTCTCCTGGGTCTCCTGCTTGCAGATGGAAGCTCATGAGACTTTTCAGCCTCTGTAGTCACATGAGCCAATCCTTATAATAAAGCTCTTTGTATATATAAATGTCTATAGATCCATATGCATCTATATGTATATATATATATGTATGTATCTATCTATTTACACATATATATGTGTATATATATTCCCTCTTGGTTCTCTGGAGAATTCCAACTAACACAGTAAGTGATCATGGTATAGCAGGCACAGAACTAAAGTGCTATACATAACTGATTTAATGCAATCCTTCACACTGTTATGAATGAAATGTTTTTGACATCTGCATTCTGCAAATGAGGTTTAGAGTACAATTAAGTCACTTTACCAAGGCCACACAGCTTGGGTGGGAGACATTCACGTATCTACAAGCCATGTGGCTTTGAGTAGGTCAATGAATTTACCTGAATGTATGTGTTAGATGGGATTGTAACGCCCACCCTGAAAGACCATCAGGATTAAGTGAAATGTTAGGTGTAAAGCATTTAGAAAGTGGGAGGGGTGGTACATGATAGGGACTCAGAAATCATTTTTGTTACTTTATTTCTTATTTGTGTTAAAATTCAGAGGCTGCAAGCTTGTGGAATAGATCTAACTCCTCTAACACAACACATCACCAACATCTGAATTTGATCATTTGTTTATGTCCATTAAGCGCCAGTGATATTTTATGTTATCCTGGGGAAAAATGATTACTTCGACATTTAAAATTCTGCACAACCCAGGGAGTGGGAGAAGGTGCCTGTTTGAAAACAAGAGGAAACCCTGGTTAGACGGTGTCATTAGTCAGCTCCAGGTTCTCGTAATTTAGGGAGCTGAACAGCTGCAAAGGTCACCGGGAGGTGCTTTGTTTCCCAAAAGGTGTTTGGTATTTACTTTAATTCAAGCATGTTCCTTCTGCTCTGATAACCATTGTCATCTTCCATTACAATAAAAGATGTCAGAGGGTTTTTATAGACATATGGCATTAATTTAGTTTTTCCCTCTGCAGTCATAAGAAAGTTTGCAAAAATAAAAAACGACACAAAAGAAAGCCCCACTCAGCCATTCATCAGTTCCTCTTTATTGGATAGCAACTGCACGCCACACAGCTGGGAGGACAAATTCTCCACTTTGAAATGGACAGAACACCCATCTTTCAAGGTGCTAGTTCTGGTGTCCTTTATTTGGTCTCCTCTCCAGTTTGGGGGAAATGAGGCTGAGGACTGTGCGGTGTTCCTTGGGAAATATAACAGTATCAGTCGCAATTTCTTTTCACCCCAACATGAGTTGGAATCATGACTGTGCTTCATGGCTGCCCATTCCTGTACATCTAGGCCAGCCTGTCACAGCTAGAAGAGGGGCTGGCGTGTGAAAACTCACTCCCCTCTTGTTCCTTACCCATCTGTCCTCTACACCCAAGAAAGCTTTTAACTACAGATCTGGTTATGCCATTACCCTGCATATCAGCGTCCTCCTAAGAAACAGAACCAATGCAATATCTGCATTACACAGATGTAGATAAATAGATAATAGGGGGTTTATTATGGGAATTGGTGTGCGGGGTTATGGAGGTCCAAAGGTTCCATGGTACGCTGTCTGGGAGACGGAGAACAGGGAAAGCAAGTGATGTGATTCAGTTCCAGTCTGAAGTCCTAAGGGAGCCAATGGGTTACTCTCAGCCCTTGATCTGAAACCAAAGGCCCGAAAACCGGGGTGGTGCTGGTGTAAGGTTCTGTCTGAGTCTGCGGCCACAGAATCAGGTGTCCCAGCTAAAAGAGAGAGGGGGGAGAGAAAGAGAGGGAGAAAGAGAGAGGGAGGGGGAGGAGGAGGGAGAGAGAGATTCTCTTTTCCCCTGCTTTTGTTCAATTCAAGCCTCAGTGGATTGAATGATGCCCACCCACACTGGTGAGGGTGGATCTTCTTAATCAGTCTACTGATTCAAATGCTAATCTCTTTCAGAAACATGCTCACAGACACACCCAGAAATAATGTTTTACCAGCCAGCTAGGTATACCTCAACACAGTAAAACTGACTTAAAATTAATGATCACACCCCTCCTTAAGATCTTTACGTGTCTTACCCTTATTCTTAGGATCATATCCCTTGTAACATAGCTTTGAGCTCTGATCCCTTCTCAGATTTCTCTCTTGACTTATTTCAGGCCCTTCCCACTGTCCCCACCCTGTTGCCTATCCCAGAGATATGCTCATCTGTTATACTGAACCCCATTGCCCTGCCATCACTTCAAGACGTCCCCTCACATTTTTACTCCCGCACGTGCCTGGATGATACTAATCATTCACATTTCTGCCAGGGGTCCTCAAACTTTTTAAAAAAGGGGCCAGTTCACTGTCCCTCAGACCTTTGGAGGGCCAGACTGCGGGCCCTGGGACAAGTCAGCTGCTAAGCAGGACAGGCAGTGGTGACAAAAACACCTGGCGGGCCAGATAAATGTCCTAGGTGGGCTGCGTGTGGCCCGTGGGTGATAGTTTGAGGATGCCTGGTTTAGGCACAAGTTGCTCTAGGAAGCCCTCCCTGATTTCTCGTTCCCTGGTCAGGGGCCTCCTCTATATGCATTTGCACACCTAGCTCATCTCCCCTGCTGGGTCCACCTCTGCTACTTGTCTGCCCCTCCCACTGGGATACAATATCCCCGAGGTCAAGTACAGTGTGTACCTCACTCATGGGCAGCAGCAGTGTCCTGCCCTGGGCTCTCCTGCTGAGTGTTTGTTGGGCTGTCTTCCCTCCAGCAATGGGAAGCACCCAAAGGAGAAGGGAGCATGAGGAGGTGGTGAGGTTATGACTGTCCCTCCCCTTTCTGTTCCTTCTTATGTTGATACTGTGTTCCTACCTTAGCTGTGTCTTTCTCCAGCTCCAGC
The DNA here is from genome assembly GCA_963574575.1 of Galagoides demidoff. Taxonomy (NCBI): domain Eukaryota; kingdom Metazoa; phylum Chordata; class Mammalia; order Primates; family Galagidae; genus Galagoides; species Galagoides demidoff. The sequence continues at coordinate 4,607 of CAUYQV010041126.1, forward strand.
GGGATGCCCTCTCCTCTGCCAACTAGTTCTCAGAGGTCTCCAGTGACACACATTCCCCTCAACTTCTAATCACTGCTGGTTTCAGGGGGGCTCCACCATCACTCGCTTTTTCCTTGAACCCTCACCACGTATCTGTGAGTAGCACCTTCCTTTGGGCCATCTGTGGTAGATTCTATTTCCTGCCAGGCTTCTGACTGATAAACTACTCTACTTGGTACGGTAAGATTATGGTTTTCAAATGATCTGGGATGGTTTCTGTCAAGTTTAGATTCTTGAAGGCAATTTTCAAGACAGCTCCAGATTGCTGCCTCATTATACAGACATAGACAAAAATTTCCAGAAGGCTTGCAATAAAAATTTCCACTCTCTGCTTAATTTTCAGCATTTCTGCTATGAGCATCAGCAGGTGTCTTTAGATCTCAGAAATAGTACTGTTCCGAGCAGACTTTGTATCTATATGTCTATAGACCTCACTGGTGAGGGAAATCTCTAGGGTTCTCAAAACTCCTCCTAGTTTATTCTGCCTTCTGTCCTTTGACTCCCCCAGTGGTCCTTTTGTGAAGGCCATGTCTGCACTCACACAGTTTGTTGGAGTACGTCGACATACATTGGTCTCAGGGGTTCTTCTGTGAAGGCCATGTCCACACTCACATGATGTTTGCTGGAATACAGCGGTATTGCTGTGAAAGGAGTTGTGGGTACTATGTGTTTAGGCTTCTGTGTCTCCCTAATTTAGGATCCTACGATCTTATAGCTAAACATTTTTAATAGCGTGAAAATTACATTCTCTACAATCAGTGATGTCTTGTAGTTGTTGCTGGCCAGACACCCATAATGATAAAGTTTTCTCCGCCTGTGCTTGCATGAATTGGGTTGTTTTTTCCATGCTGTGATTGGACTGTCCTTTCTTCACTTTTAGGTCAATAGACCATGGAAGGACTATTTGGGGAAGGAATATGAATCCTGACTGTTATCTAAAAGTTTTCTATTACATCCTTTTGAAAAGATCAAAAAAGTACAGCATCAAAGTTATGGAATGGATGTCAAAGACTTAGTGAAAAAAATCCCAGGGACAGGATTGGAGCGTGCCTTCAGGAAATGTTTCATTTTGATGGCACGCTATGGTGAAAAATATGACAAATCTGATTCAAAAAGGAGATTCAGAAGAGTTTGATTCTGAATGTACAGAAGCTTTAGGAATATCACGGTTTATATTTAATTTTCCTCTCTCTATATGCATGTTGAAATAGCTCTTTTAGATTTACTTAAAGGGCTATGAGATAATTCTAACTACTATCCTGTATTTTAAATGCCACTTTTCAGTTTTAGTTATACACAGAACATTGAGTCTTATAATTAATACTAGTTGGGAATACTGTACTCATAGAGGTAGAAGAAATATAAGCAATGGATCATCTTAGCAATTTTGGAAAAACTGAGATAACGTCATAGGCTTCTCACCTTCTATGATTGGTGGTAGGAATTCCCATTGGTGAGTAAGGAACCATCAGAGTCTGGTCACATTCTTGAAATTTAGATTTTAGTCCATGAAATATTCCTTACTCCTCCAGTGTGTGTATGGGTGTGCTCTGTGGTGTGAATATACACACCACACATACACAGACATACACTTTGTGCATACGTGTTCTAGTTCCTTCAGATTTCCTTATATTGAGTATTTTTATTATTCAGGGAAGTAATCCGCACATCTGGTGCCAGCTTTTAATTTTTGTGTGACGGTTACCACCCCCAAATTAAAGGGGGGCATTCATTAGATTCAATTCATGGATTACTTCTCTGAGTGATGAAGTTGCTCATTGTAAAGAAGTCAGATCTTCCCCTAGCCATATTTCATATTCCATTCCAGGGAAACTCCCCACCTTCCAAGGTAACTTTATTATTCACTCAATTTATTTTATCTTTCTGCTTTCCCTTCCTGTATTGGCTGGTGAAAGATGAATTTCTCCATTGTGAAACAAAACACTCGAGCAATTCCAGCAGGGTTAGTTATAGAGGAGATAATTTCTGCAATTTCAGAGTACTGTGGCAATACACAGCTCCCCCGTGCCACATCAGTTCTTCAGTAACATGATTGAGTCACCTATATGGACAGAAGTTTGAAAGCTGCTGTCTTGAAATGTAATACCGTTTTTTTTTTTTTTTTGGCTTTATCTATCCTTCCATACCAAAAATCATTCTGTCGTATTTCTTCAAAAGCTTGTGCAAATCAACATTTGAGTATGTGCTTTACAATCGTTTTACTGCAATCACACTGTGAGTTTTACGGCCAAACTTCTGTGGCATACATTTCCCTCTTCAGCAAAATCCATTATATTGTTGCCACATTAGTGGGACTCGTTAGTATCGACGTGCATCAACTCCCATCTCAATTTCTTCTTCATTGGATTTGTCTTTCTCTGCCAGAAGCAGGGAACAGCTGAAAGAGTTTTTGAAAAAAGCAAACCACATTTTTCATTTATTCTGTAAGCACTTATTTAATTTTACTGTGCCATGTCTTGTGTAAGGGATGAAAAATAGTATATGGATTCTCAACGAAAGAGCTCTGTGTCTGGCGGGAGAGACACATGCCCCACTCTCCTACTCAAATTAACTACAAATACAGTGTGATAGAGACTTTATTAAAAGCTACGCAGCAATAGGGGCCTGGGGTGGAATTTTAGAACTTGAATCCTCCTAGTTAACTTGCTCAGCCTCGGATGTTTTCAGTAAAAGTACCCTAAAGCCACAACAGGAAGAAACGAGAGATTATCTGGGCCATTTTCCTCTCTTCCCATTGCCTCCCATTGCCACCTGACTCACTCACCTTGTTGTCGATGTTGAGTGAAATACCCACAGCGAGAGGGATTAGATGGCTGTAAGCAGAGTCCCGATTCTCATTACCACGTGGAGAAAGAGAAAGGAACAGAATCCCAGCCTCTAAGATTCAGTAATGCAGCTCACTAGACAAAAATAAATTAGTAAATATAGTAACATGATGAGTGTCTGGAAAACCAGACCAGCAACTCCTGGGTAGAAGTGCTTGCTGTACCACTCACTCCTGAGTGGGAAGAGGGGCTGCAGGACAGGTGTGTCAAAACACAGGCATGTGGTGTGTATAGAGGCCGGCCCCGTGCATGGGAAGGCCGTGTGTGTCAAGGAGATATTCACAGAAGAGGTGAAGCGAGAATGGAGACTTGACAGATGAAAAGGAATCTGATGCCGGAAATAGACAGAAGCTTCCCGCAGGAAGAACAGCATTCTGGAGCGACTGTTGGGATGAGAAATGAGCTGGAGAGAGAGCCCAGGGCTCAGGTAGCAGAAGGTGCTGAGAACTGCTGCAAAGGAGCACGGGGGAAACGGAACAGGTATATGTTATAGGAAGATAGTTCTGACAAAAGGGGGGTGGACAGGGAGGAAGCTCTATTGTCTACGCTGACATCATCTAGGTAAGAAATGAGAAAGACTTGAAAAACAAACAGGCTGAGTATGCGTGGGAGAGAGATAAGGGAATATATTTTAAAAATGTTCTAGAAATAGTAAATGCCTTGTTCTTTATCCCCAACTCACTCACTCATCAGGGAAATCAGCGCCTGGTGAAGAGGCAGAGAGAAGCCAAAAGTGTTAACTTTCTACAAAGAAGAAATTACCAGGAGTAGGGAGTACAAGGTCCTGACCGATGTTAACCTCAGTCAACGTGCAGTTCCTGCTTTCCTTGGAGTCACTGCTAAAAGCTGTGGGGCTGTCTTAGGCCATCCAGGCTGCTCTAACAAAGTATCTCAGACCAGGCAATTTATAAACAATAGAAATTTATGGCTCACAGTTCTGGAGGCTGGAAGTTCAAGATCAAGGTGCTAGCAGACCTGGTGTGAAAGTTTGCTGTCTGCTTCAAAGATGGCATCTTATTGCTGCATCCTCCCAAGGTAGAAGAAGGGCGAGGGCTCCCTCCGGCCTTTTTCATAAGAGTACTGATCCCATTCATGAGGATGAGGCCCTCATGACCTCATCGCCTCCCCATAGCCCTCCTTAATACCATCACCTTGTGGGTAGGGTTTCAAGAAGAACTCAGGAAGAACACAAAGATTCGGACTGTAGTAGGGTCTTCCCTAGTCCCAAGGCCTGCTGGGTTAGTATGGTTTGATGTTACTGTCCAAACAGGTTTCCACTGAGAGATCAGGTGGATTGGATAGACAAGACCCTCGCTCAGGTCCAGCAGGTCTTCTTGCTACTCTTGTGATCCTTTTGGGTTTATGGAAATCAATCTGATCCTCCCTTGTGGACCACGTTGGGCTAGAGGAAGCTCCAAGGCCCCAGCTGACTAGACACATGGCACAGGCATTTCTGCTCTAGGGGACAGTGAGGATTGTAATTCCTCTGCTCTTAAAACTGACAAATGTAATTGGAGTTTTGATCCTCCCCGGAACTTGCTCTTGGAGGGTGGGCCTCTTTCTCTGAGCCCTACCAATATTTTGGTTCTTTTTTCCCTCCTCCCGTCCCCCAGGCAGGGGAATTATTTCCTAGACCGTCAGTAGGAAAGCCTTGCTCTCACTCATCATATGTGCTCTTACATCTCTGAGATCTAAATTATGAATCCCTTCCAGTTCCCTAAGGAGCTTTGGAAACTCAAAAGAACAAGCTTTCTTCTGCTTTCTGATATCCCATCCTTTCTTAAGCAATGAAGATTAGATGGTCTAGTAGTTTAACTCTGAGATAACAAACAGGGAGAAAGAAAACAAATGGAAGAAGTTTTGGTTAATTTCAGTTGTATGTCCTTTGCGTAGAATATAAATTACGTTAAGGCTAGAGTCCTATCTGTCTTGCATCGTGTTCCCAGTCCTGAGCAAAGTATCTGATATCTAATGGCACTTAGTGAGTGTTGAAGTGAATACATGAATACAAGACCATCAGCACTAAACTGGGAACTAAGTCTTAGTTATATGGACAGCGCATTAAACATTCAATACAGGTAAATATGTATTGAATGCCTATGCCCTGGTAGAACCTGAGAATATAATGGCAAACAAGGACAAAATCCCCGCCCTTGTCTAGCTGATTTCCCATTATTAATTCCATTATTGAGGAAAACAAGAAACAAAAACAAAATCAGGACAAATTAATAAATAACTTAAAAGGAATAAACAGGGCGAAATGACATAGAATAACTTGGTGATGGGGGAATGGAGATGGGGCAACAGAGCTATTGGTCTGACTGCTCTCCCCCTGACATCAACCCCACACCCAAGAGTAAAAGTCAAACTTTTGGGAAGAGAATGGACAGATTCAGTGTAAGTTTAAATTTCAAAAGTCACAGGAAGAAAGCAAATACAGAATTTCAGTTAATATTTGCATGTGGATGGCTGTGATTAAAATACCTTGGGTATTTCATTTCTAAAGCTAAGCTTCAAGGGCATAATTTGTTTAAAGTTCTTCTCATCTTCTCAAAAGTTATATGCAATAGAGTGTGTAAGTTGCTTTAATGTTAGTTCAGCTCTTTCTGTATATATGGCATCCAAATGTTAAGTGTGCTGACCCTTCAAAGAGTTGCATTTCACTTAACAGAGGAAATAAAAATGTCCCATTTCTCCCTAGAAAAAGGATAACATTTTCTAATTGTGCAAACACTTCATGAAAGTATCGTTTGACTCTATATTTTGACAGCTGCTTTGCATTTATTATTGGAGAGGCTCTTCATACGGCGTGTTCCTTTTTCTCGTTTCTCGTCAAGGGGTGTTAATATTATTTTGGAATTATTCATATTTAAGAGTGATAAAGGGTCTCTCTCCAGGGCTTCTTAATAAACAAACTCTTAACTTCTAACCCCTTCATGGAAAAATAAAAAGGTTTTGAGAAAAAAAGAAAGAAAAATGATTTTAGATTCTTCATTGTTTGGGGGAATCAATACTATTTAGAATAGTAACACAAAAACTTTGCATTTTGTCTGGTATGTAGTAGAAAATGTTTGCTGGGGAAGAGGCAGGGGATTATTATCCTTATTATACAGATGGGGAAACCAAGGCCCCCCAAACTTGAAGGTGTATTCCTATTGTGCTTTCTACTTGACTGAGGGCGTGTATGTTGGTTCTACTTTTAGGAAGGAGGAATTACGAATATCTACCAAAATTAAAATGAACATACCTTTGGGCCAGCAATTTAACTTAATTAACTATTCTCACCTAAGTCAGTTCATTTAAAAGTTGTTTCTTACCACCATTATATGTAAAGTAGGAAAACAAAAGAGTAATGACATGTTTGATAGACAGATGATGAATGAGTCAGCTAGACTTCCCCCAAACACAGGGAATTAGTCTCTGTTGCTAAAGGAAATCTAAGACCTAAGGTTTAAAAACATTCAGGTTCTCGGACAATGGCGGGATGAAAGACTATTCTTTCAAAAAATGAAAACCAATCAGGAAATCTATTGGCAATCCTTGGACAAAAAAACAAAAAACAAACAAACAAACAAAAAACCCTCCCCCCAAAACAACTATCATACAGAAAAACAAAAAAGCTTTCTGACACTGTTGGTGGGCCTGTATGTTGGTTCTACTTTTAGGAAGGAGGAATTACGAATATCTACCAAAATTAAAATGAACATACCTTTGGGCCAGCAATTTAACTTGCTGAATGAATGCACACTGGAGACACATACTGGTATAAGAGTGCCGAGATAGACGAGGAAAAGATTCACCAGATATAGGAATGTTCACTGTGACACTGTCAGTAACAGAGGAAAACTTAAAAGGCTCAAATGTTTATCAGTAAATTTCTGGCTAGGCAAATTATGGGTTATCTGAGCAGTGATATTTTAAGTAGACACCTGAAATGTAGTAATTGATGTATTGACATGGAAAGATGACCACAATGGGACAAGTCAAAGGCAAGTTGCTTAAGAGCATGACTTCCTTTGAGTAAAAATAACTCAATAAAGTACTAGCAACAGCTACCTCTAGAAAGGGAGGTGTGCAATTTGTTTTACTTTATTCATTTGCATAATTACTTTTTAAAAAATGAAAATAGATTCTTATTAAATTTTAAAAATTAAAAAGAAGCTGTTTCGTTCTGGCCACAAAAGAACTTTGTTGTTCTTGCTCTTTAGAAACAAGGAGGGTATTTGGTGGGACCTTGCCTAATGTGTATAATACAATGGTACATTTCAAAACTATTAAGAGTAGAGTATAGATGTCTTACCACAACAAATAAGTAAGTGAGGTGATGGTTATGTTAATCAGTTTGATGAACGCATTCAACATTGTATATTAAATCAGCACATTGTACCGCATAAATGCATCATAAATGTACACAGTTATGATTTAATAAAAAATAAAACAAGGGTAGAGGAACCCAGGAAATGGCTGGGGATGGACTCCCTGTACCACAGTGCCTACCTAGCACAGTGCCTGCCACATGGTTGTACTCAATTAATATTGTGAGGGACTGAGTAAAGATGGCTCACCCTGGTTGCTCTCGAGTAAATGGAGATGGAGACATATAAAAACATTCAGATTTTTTTAACTCGCAAACCTGAGTCCAGTGGGTCAGCAGAGAAGAGTATATGACCACACTGATAGGGCTGATTTGTGTTAGAGAAGGATGGGTTATGTGAAGGTCAGTTCTCCCAAACATAGTTTGAGGGTCCATTTGCATTGGAAAAGGATTCTTACTGAGCCCTTCTTTACCATATGTTTCTCTGAGTCTCTCTTCAGGCATTTACCTGTGGTTTACAACTGGAAAGCTTATAGACGGAATCTCAGAGTGCTCAGCTGGTCTATTCCTTTTAGGCACTGATCCTCCTCAGCAGCCTGGCCACAGTGAGTTCAGATTGATTGACACCTGCTAGGACAGTGCTTTCTTGTTCTCTGGGGAATTCTTTTCTGAAAAGCTTTAACCACCAGAAAGTTCTTTATGGCACTAAACTAGAATGTGTCTTTATAAAACTGAGCTGAGACTAGGAATCTAAGTAGCTCTGTGCAGTGGTTCAGAGAACAGGCTTTGGAATCAGAGATGTGCCTTGAACCCCAGCGTCCACAAGCAGGTGCTGTAAGGCCTTGTGGCAGATATTACTCTTTCTCAACCTAAGCGGCTTCTTTTCAAAATGGGGATAAATGTAGTTCTTACCTCATGAAGCAATTTTACAAAATAATATATACAAATTTCTTATCATAATGTATGGCATACAATGCTTAATAAATAATATTGCAATGGTTACAGATATTTGACAGAAATATGGAGGAAAGTGGTACAAAATAGCGGTTAAAAGACACGGTGTCTGTCAGTGGACGGCATGTGTGAGGACCTTGATCTCAAGTCATCCAAGCATCTCCTCTGGGTTTTCCTAGCTATCTACATTCCCAGTAGGTGGAGGAAATTTTCATACCATTATTCTCACAAGAAAAAGTCTGTACTTTCACAATTATATATACCAACTTATAAGAGTAGCTCTAGGTGCTTGAGAATCCACTTACCTGTGAGGGATGCAAGGAAAAGGTCCCTCTGTGGCTGCTCTCAAAATTTATCTCCCTGAGGCTTCTTAATATTCAAATAGCCTTCAGGAAAACACAAGACTTCTTCAAGACTTCTTAGCCATTCTGAAACTCTTCTTGGGGCTAATAACTATATATCAGTCTGGATTCGACTTCACATTATCATTCAAAATAACTTATAAATCCTAGCTGTTGTCAGGCAGATATGGGTGAGAACAATGGGTACAAATATCCACCATATATATTATATCACCATATGAAATTCAGCAAACTAGGAGACTTAGGATCTAAGTCTAATCTGGACCCAGCCATTAACTCACGGTTGGAACTCCTAAACATACACAGTAATGGTTACAATCGAGGGTTCTTACACTATGGTCTAAGGAGCTCTAGGTTTGCACAGCAGTACTGGGGGCTGCTTTACTCGGGCTCCAAGCCTCCATCTTGTCTTGAGCAAAGAAGTAATATTTAAAAGGATACCTCTCTTCTTACCAGCTCCCCTTACAGGCTCATTCTGGCAAGGACAACCTGAGCTGGGCAAACTACTCCCTTTACTTTAGAAAAATAAGAGCTGCTGAAAGAAGCTGGTTGAAACAACACGACAAAGCAATGCCCCTACCTGGGGAGGGTGTGGGGTGCACAGGGGAAGGGTTTACGGAGAATAGTGGGGCATGGACTGGCCGTGCTCGACTGCAGAGGTGCCCTCTGAATCTCTGCAGAATGCACAGCTGTCGAGCCAGCTGCATCAACAGATCCATGGTACCCTGGGTGTTGGGCTGTGACCTCCGTCTGTGGGGACAGCAGGGTGCTGGGGAAAGGGAACTGGATCTGGAATCAGAAGGTTTAGTATGAGTCTCACTCTTTGGACAGGGTGCTTCATCTCTCTGAATTGCTATTTCCCCAACTGAAAAACAAGAATAAAAATACCCACTGGATCAGCCTCACAGGCATGTTGTATAGTCTAAATAAAACGAGGTCTGAAAAGCATTCTGTAAACCAGAAAGTCCCATAAAGATGTAAGCTGTATTCAGTAGTCCATGAAATAGATGTCTAAATGTTGTCCTTAAATCCCCAAACGCTTGCTAAGATCACTTTCCTAAGATATGAATATACAAGGCTAGGAAATTGTCAAATAAATGCAGCGTTTCACTATGTTCACATAATTTTTCAATATGTCAGTTATAGAAACCATCATTGTCTGATACCACGTGAAAAACTACACATAAAATCACAAAGCTCCAATTATATAGGACGAAAGTCTATGCATATTATAAAATCTAATCATATATGATTTCAAAAACTATGACTAGAATATTCTTAAAAGAACTACTATGCTGCTAATTGCTCTTTTAAATGTATACAGTAATAGCAAAAATTTTACAAAAATATCCTAAATGCAGAGTCTTGACTTCACACTGTGAGTGGTAGTGGATGCTTCACTCCTGATTTAGACTGTTGCATTTCAGACTTGGGTGTTACATGTCTCTGCTCATCATCCCTGTGGACTGAGATGCCAGAAGACCATGGGAATCCACTCCTAGAGAAATCCGTCAAGTTTTCTGGTCGGGAAGTTCTCTAGAACAATCCTCTTCATTCTCCTCTGAGCAAGACAGATTCAGGACACTCGTCACGGGATGGATCCAGGATGTAGTCTGTGTTACGTGACTTAGAAGAATAAGGGAGCCAGTTAGAATCTGAAAGATTGTCTTTCTACCCATGCATGCAAGTTCTGATCCTGTGACAAGGCTTCCACCCGACCGCAGTCCCTGTGATGGGAACCAATTACAACTGGATTCCTGAGTTGCAATAAATCTTAGATACGTTTTACGGTTTAATGAAAACCATTTCTCTCTTCCCTTTTAGTTAAAAAGGAATGCAGGTGACTGCATCTTTGATTCCTCTCTTCCTAACCTGATATTCAGTCAGTTACCAAGTCCTACGATTGTCTAGTATGACATCTATGGAACCGATGTCTTCCTCCCTTTTTCAATGCAATATCCTGGATCCCTGAAATAACTTGTTTCCCTGCCTTTTTTTTTTTTTTTTAATTTCTCCTCCACTCCCGCCATGAGAACTTCCTAAAGGACTAATCATACCCTGTTTCTCACTGGCTAAAGATCCAGTGCCAACCAATGCCTTCTGGATCAAATTCACATGCTATAGTAGAAAATACCTTGGTCTTCTCCCTGTGTCAATAACATCTCCTCCCTGAGGAATTAACTCACACTGGTTCTTTTTTTTTTTTTTTTTTGATACAGAGTCTGGCACATACCAACTCCTGCCGCTATTCTTTTTCTTTCTTTTCCCTCCCTCCCTCCTTCCCTTCCTTCTCCTTCCTCTTCCCCTTCCTTCCTTCCTTCCTTCTTCCCTCTCTCTCTCTCTCTCTCTCTCCCTCCCTCCCCCTCTCTCTGTGTCTCACTATGTCACTGTGGGTAGAGGGCCCTGGCATCATAGCTCACAGCAACTTCAAACTCTCAGTCTCAAGTGATCCTCTTGCCTCACCCTCCCAAGTAGCCGGGACTACAGGTGCCGATCACAATGTCCAGCTATAATTTTTCTATTTTTAGAAGAGAGGGGGTCTCATTCTTGTTTAGGCTGGTCTTCAACTCCTGGCCTCAAGGGATCCCCCCACCCCAGAGTGCTAGGATCATAGGCGTGAGCCACCATACCCGGCCAACACACACTAATTCTGAAGAACCAGCTCTCTCAGTCTGTACCTATAGTGTCATCTCCTATTCCACTACATCATAAATGCCTGTTTATTTTTAGACCTTAGTACACATGAAGCTCCTTGAGGGCAGGAAATATGTTTCTTATCTCTTGATTTACGGTGCCCAACATGTTCTCAGAACAATTGACTAGCATCCTGAGAGGTGTTTCAAAGGAAGAACACAGCAGGGATGAGGAAGGGAGTGCAACAGATCTTGGGCATGCCCAGGAAGTGGTGAAACAGCAGCACTGAATCACACTCCTACCCGGGCAGTGGGATTTCTCACACCTACTGTCCCGCCGCCAGCCTTTAGCTGGATGGGTCTCCTAACTTACCATACTGGGTGTTGGATAGATGGTTTCTGGGACTCGGACAAAGACTTATTTCTTCTTCTCTGAGACTCTTTCTAGCCTAGTTGACCACACTGCTCTCATCCACCCTTGATCAGTTTCCCCAGCCTCAAACTCAACCTCAGAAGCAGCACCCTGCTCAGAGCAAGTGCATCTGAAGGCCAGAACTTCCAAAGGTCACATGAGACTGTGGATCTGAAAGTATCTCCTACATTAACATATGAAAAGCTTTTAATACATTTCCGAAAGCTTTTAATAAATTTAGAAGAATAGAGTTTTATGGCTAAATAAGTTTGAGATTCAGGGGATCAAACACAGTTAAATATAGGATTTACTATATATAGGATTTACTATAGGATCTTTACTATAGGATTTCTAAGAGTGTTTAATATACTAGTGTGCTGAGTCTCCAAGGGCATACAATCTTACTCAAACTAACAGATCCCTGTTAACGTACATGGGGCCAGTGTTCTGCAGAACACAATTGGGGAACTCTCACAAAAATGCATTCAGCTTAATAGTTATTGATTACAATAAATAAACATTTTGAACTTAGTGCTATTTGTTAGTTCCACCGTCATTAGTGGTTTGTTTTTCAATCCTGCACTTTAAATTTTGTTCATGTGCCCCTCCTGAAATTGTTCAGCTCCTCTGTTGAAATATGAAAACTATTTTTCCGTGGAAGCTGATCACTAGCACTGTCATGATGGGGTAAAAAAGTTCAAGTTGTTTAAGAATCCAGGTGCAAGTGACAAGGTCCAGACATCTCCATAGTTTCAAACCCTCAGAGTGTGAGTGTGACTGAGCGGTAAAAAGAATCATTATTCTCTTGACAATAATCCACATTATTATTATCTCTTTAAAATGGTTTAATGGAATTTCTTATTATGGAGGCCACATTTACTACAGCATTTGATTCGCCCAGGTTAACTGCATTTCAAGGCCTTTACAAACGCGGAAAGCTGCCTGACTTGAAAGTGGGTTTAAAGAAATACTAATGAGTGTAACACAAGAGGGCTGGAATGGCACGGCAAGGTGAAATGAGGACACACTGTCCTGCACAAAGCATGTGTTTAAGTGGAAAAAGCTGCATGAGACAGCTTTGCTTATTTTAAAATCTTGGTGTATGCACACTTTAATGTTTATCAGCACATTTCTAATGTATTAGTCCAAAGAAGAGACTATAATTTAAATTATTTCAAATCCTCTCTCCCCTATAATGTCCCATAATTGGGAATGGGGGGGAACAAAAAATAAGAACAATTATCTAAGAAATAAGTTCAGGTGCAGGTTTTGCTATTTGACCTTTCATAAATATTCTCATGCTTGAAATCCCATGTTTCCCCCAAAATAAGACCTATCCAAAAAATAAGCCCTAGCAGGATTTCTATGCATTTGTTAAATATAAGCCCTACCCTGATAATAAGACCTAGTGATGAGCGTGGCTATGCAGTGTATATGCATAGCCACACCATGCATTTGGTGCGGAGATGAAGACATCCCCTGAAAATAAGCCCTAGTGTGTCTTCTTGAGAAAAAATAAATATAAG
>CAUYQV010041127.1:0-42395 GCA_963574575.1 Galagoides demidoff
CGAATGTTAAATGCATTATCTATACGTTATAAATTAAATCAATTAAATGAATAAATATAGATGTAAAAATAAAAGATAAAGACATGACATATAACAGGCATAGGTATTATTGAGGCCAGGAAAAATAAAACTAGTGAAGACCTTTTTTTTTTGAGACACATTCTTAGTTTATTACCCTCAGTAGAGTACTGTGACATCACAGCTCACCGCAACCTCCAATTCCGGAACTCCTGGGCTTAGGTGATTCTCTTGCCTCAGCCTCCTGAGTAGCTGGGACTACAGGCACCTGCCACAATGCCCAGCTATTTTTTTGTTGCTGTTCAGGTAGGGCCAGGTTTCAACCAACTACCCTCCATATTTAGGGCTGGCACCCTACCCACTGAGCAACAGGCATCATCCTGAAGATTTTTTTAAAAAAGAAAAAATAATTAAATGCTGACTTTATTTGCAATTACTTTCTATTCTAAAATCCAAAATATTCTTCAAATATTATAACTCACTTAATGGTAAAATATAGCCTTAATTGAAATGATGCTATTTACAATATATTTTTTAAAATACAGCTTACTATGTATATTCACACGTTTTACTGAATAAACATTCATCAGTTTACTTTCAGAGTCTGCCCTAGACAACTTTGATCTTCAAAATTCCAGGTAAAGCATCACAGGCCTTAGTATATTAAGTGGATAAAAGGCACATTAGGAATAGTAAAAAGCATACCCAACAATGCATATATAATTATAGAGTCAGCAATATAGAGACAGAGGATGAAGTAGAAAAGTCTAAAAGTACAAAAAGTAGCCAAGCATAGAGGCTCCTGTAATTCTAGAACTCAGAGAGGCCAAGGCAGGTGGATTGCCTGAGCTCAGGAGTTCAAGATCAGCCTGAGCAAAGCAAGAACCTGAATCTACTAAAAATAGAAAAACTAGCCAGGTGTTGTGGTAGGTTGTAGTCCCAAGTACTCCGGAGGGTGAGGCAAGAGGATCTCTTGAGCCCAAGTATTTAAGGTTGCTGTGAGCTATGACACCATGGAAGTCTACCCCAGGGTGACTGAATGAGACTTTGTTTCAAAAAAAAAAAGTAATAATAAGACTACAATAAGTAAGAACAAATTTTATAAATATAAAGAAATGTGCATATGGAATACTTTTTGTACAATATGTACAAAATCTAGTCTTAAGAAATTGCTTTCTGATGGATAAAGTCAGGCCAGTTGAAGGCCATAAATAAGACATTACAAAAAACATTTATCAATACTTGAAAAAAAATGTATTTATTCATTTAATTATTTCAATTGTTCAAGGATAAATAACTTTTCCTACTTATTTTTTATTTGTATATATATGTGAAGTAGAAGTGTATTTTTGGTACATTGATCTCTTGCCTTGTGGTGTATGAAAGAAATAATCAACAGAGTGAATAGAGAACCTTTAGAAGCAGAATTAATTTCAAAAGACAAATGGTTTCATATACTTGTGAAGACTGTTACATATATACGATTGCTAATTTCTATTTCAAGTTAGTCTGTATAACAGAAAGCCAATTTCAAAAGACTACATGTGTGATTCCATTTATACAGCATTCTCAGAAAGACAAGATACAGCGATAGAGAACTGTTCAGTGGCTGCCTTCAAAATTTAAAAATTTCAAAACAAAGAAAACATTTCAAAGTATCTAGGCAGAAAGTAAATTTAGTGTGAAGAAAAATATACAACTGTCTCTATACTTTGACTTAGTATAGAAAAACAAATACAAACAAGACAGACAAATGAGAATAGAGTAGAATCTGTAGAAGGCTAATTGGTAGGACAAAGATTTTTGATCCCAAAGTTAAATTACAGGTTAACATACCTATTATGCTATAACATCTTTATTATGCAGAGAAGGAAGCAAATATAATATCTAATATGAAAGAGTGCAGGAAATATATCTTCTATATTATCCCCTAAGAAAAAGTAAATAACTTTACTTTTTCAAATACTTTTACAAATTTCTAAGAGTAATTCAATGAGATTAAGGAGCCAGGATAAGGCTCTTATGAAATAAACAATACATAATGATAATTTATTAGTCATCATAATAAATATTGATAATCTGACCATTTAGTAACAAAGTATTGAATTGCCTAAAAACATACTGAATAAACATAGAGCTTGAGTATGCTTTTAAAATTTTAAATCTAATAGTAAAATATAAAATAAACTTTAGGGTACCAAAAATGTATATAGATTTTAAGATATGTTGTTGGAAATAAAATAGATTATTCCTAAAAAGTGTATGAATTGTAGGTAAAATGAATGTCCTCAACACATCTAGGTACACTTGACCAATAATGGTAACTGCTATTCAACTTTAAAAAGTAATATATTGATAACATCTCTGAAATGTTCATTCATTTTTGGCACCCTCTGTATACTTCAAAATACTGAATTTCTCTCAAATACCACTTACACAAAGAAATCATCAGTAGGTATGGAAACAGAGTAATTAGATATAGAGAGATAGCACATTTTCTGGTTTCTATGTAGTAGAGATAACGCTATTCCTATAATTAAGAAATATGGCTGATTTTCAAACGTCTTTCCCCAGCCTAAATCCTATATCTTCCCATAGTGATGGCCCATATTATCTTGGGATAATATGCAATAAGGCAAAAATTCTTTAACCAGCAAAATCTTGGGAGAGAGGTCCTCCCCACCAAATGGTATGATAATTCTAATGTGAAATCTTCTTTGAGACATACATAGGGCAACAGGGGAGGGAGAAATTTTATAATTCTGTTTTTTCTTAGTTTAAACATGAAATGATAGGTTAACAATTTAACTGAATTGTTCTTGAATTGCCTATACTAAATTGTCAGCAATTCATTTGAAATAATTGTTGGAGTTAAATAGTTTTATCCGGGCAGGGTACAGTGATTCAAGCCTGTATTCTGAGCACTTCAAGAGACTGAGATGGAAGGATCACTTGAGGCAAGGAGTTTAGACCAATATAGCAAGGCCTCATCTCTACAAAAAATAGAAAATTAGCTGAGCATGGTGGCACATACTCACATACTCCAGCTACTCTGGAGGCAGGAGGATGGCGTGAACCCAGGACTCTGAGGTTGCAGTGGCCAACGGTGACACCCCTGCATTCTAATCTGAGTCTCAAGATCCTGTCTCAAAAGGCAGCCAGCCAAACCAAAGAAAATAAAACCCACAAGAATACAAAATTATTTGTTTCTGAAAATTAAATTAATGTATATTACTTTTCTGCCAAATTTGAGGATTCAGCTATGTAAGAATTATAAAGGAAAGTTTTTGTATCATAATAGTGTTCAAAGTTTAATTTGTGAGGTATATGAAATTCTCTTTTCCTGTTAATATTTATTAATACATATATGTTAACAAATTTTTGATAGCACATTAATAGATTTTTGAAAAGAATAATTTTATAACTTTTTGCCATTCTGGTTGCTTTTTCAAGATATTCTCTGATGTTTACACAGTGAGTTGAATGTCCTCTAAAAAATAGGAGGCACAGGAGTATTCTATGACCTTCAATCTTTAAATCATTGTTCTGTTTTGCTTTTGTTTTAATGTAGCTATGAAACTTGTGTAGCTTATAAGAAATACCATTATGTTTAATCCTTTCTGACATTTACTTTATATTAAAACATCATGCTTGGAAATAATTTATTTAAATGTTATTTTTTATAGCTAAACAGCTGAAAATTAATATTTTTTCAAGCTTAAGGTTATGATAAGAAAAGCACATTAAGAAATTGAAAAGGAACACCATCCTTCTACAGTCTGTAATTTATTCCTAATAGACCATTTAGTGCCATAAACATCTAGATTTGCTATTAATATTTTCCCATCAGAAGTGATTTAGAATGACCCTGTTCCCATAGACATAAAGTGTTCATTCATTATATGGGCATCTGTTTCTGAACAAAATTCAACATTGGGTAAAGCACTTCTGGGATTCATGCTATCAAATTGCTTAAATTTTGTGTAGTAGAAAAAGTGCACAGTTCTTTGAGTTTTCTTTTCCTGTACATAGACTTTAGTTTGCTCTTTATAACAATGCATTTTTTTTTAATTAGGGTAAAAATAGGTATAATGGGCACTAGAGTTGAGGACATGTTCAGGAAATAGCAGGTTCAAATAGTTTTCTTTTAATTGTTATAAAATGTGTGATTACTGTTCGGATAATACACCTCAGTGTCTTTATAGAAACTTTTTCTTCCTTTCACTGATATGTATTTTTTATTGATATGTGTTCAGAAAACACATATGACAAGTATACATGAAAATGGGCTATATAACAAGACAAAAAATATAGAAACTTCCCAGAAAACAGTACAGAAGGAAAGCACAGTATGAGACATCAAAGTGAACTCTAAATACAATCCCAGAAAACCTGACAAAATTTCATGTGTCAAGTTTCTGTTTTTAAAGTTCACTTTAATGTAAAGTGAAGCTAGAATTTTAGTGAAACTAAACTAGTAAATATATTTTGGAACAAAAAAAAAATCTGTCAATCTCTGTGAATAAGGTATAGAAAAAAAACAATTCAGTGAGGAAACCAAAATAAATTCAACTCTTGATGTGAAAAGGTAGTTATTCTCTGTTGCAAAAATGTGTGATGGTTGTACGGTTGCAAAACAATTAGATTTGTTTCTAAAATCAATGCTTTTTAATCCTGTAATATTTTATAAGTTTTTAAATCTTAACTTTAAATAATATGATAATAAACAAATTTAATAAAAAATTTTAGAATCTTTGAAGTTATTTGCATAATAGAAGGAAAAAATATCCAAGTAGCTGTTTAAAGTGGAATATATACTTTTGGTAGTGCTCAACAGAAATGCAATAAGTGAATACTGTGATTTGATTGAGCAATAGGCTCACAGAAAAAGAAATCCAAAATGCCTATGAAAGATAATTAGACTTTGATTATATTTGCTATTCACTAAAATGTGTAATGGAGGTGCAGAGGACAGACTAGTCTTAAACAAAAGGGAAGAGATAATGAGTCTGCCTTGGACAAGTAAGATTTGGGTAGATTTTGACACAACCCAATGGAAATTTTGAGTAAGCAACTAAAGGAAATTACCTGTATTGGAGAAGGGGCTATTTTATTCCTGGATGAGGCTCATAAAACAGACCCTTGGAATGCAATATTAGAATATTATATAGAAAATGATACTATGTAAAGAACCAAAATCTATAGACCAATGGAATACACTAGTCAGTCCAAAAATAATTCTACACACCTTTGGTCAACTGTTTTTCTACAAGGCTTCCTAAAAATACAAGGGGAATGGACAATCTCTTCCATAAATTGTGCTAAAATAACTGGATATCCATATACAGAAAAATAGTAGAGCATTATCTCACACCACATGCAAAAATCAACTCAAAATATATTAAAGCTTTCAATATAAAACTTGAAACTGTAAAACCACTAGAACACTGGGGGAAAAAAAAAAAAAACGAGGAGGAAAAGCTCCAGGACTCCAATCAGGAAAATGATCTTTTGGATATGAATTCAAAAGCAATAACACCTGAATGCAATTATATCAAACTAAAGAGCTTCTACGTAGCAAAAGAAGTTACAGAGTAAATAGACAACCAACACCATTGGAATATAACTGCAAGATATGTATCTGATAAGGCATTAATATCCAAAAATACACAAGAGACTCAAACAACCTAATAGTAAAGCAACAAATAACCTGATTCAGAAACAGGCAAAGGACCTGAATAGACTTTCTCAGAAGGAAATGAATGACCAGTTGGTACAGGAATACTCAGCTCCACCATTCACCAGGGAAATGCAAATGTAAACCGCACTGAGATACCCCTTCACAACTGTTAAAATGACAATGATCAAAAAGATAAATGATGACAAGTACTCTTGAGACTGTGAAGAAAAGAGAATTGTGCACACTGCTGATAGGAATGGAAATTAGTATAGTCGCTATAAACAGCAACGATGCAGTCTCTAAAAACATTGAAAATAGAACTCCCATATGATCCAGCAATCTTTCTACTGGGTATGCATCCAAAGGATATGGAATCTATGTCAAAGAGATACCTTCACTGCCAAGTTCATTGCAAGCAGCATATTCACAATAGCCAATATAGAATCATTCTAAACTGTCTAACAACACATGAATGGATAAAGAAAAATGAGGTTTATATATTTGCAACAGAATACTATTCCATCTTTTAAAAAGGAGGAAGTTGTGTTATTTGCAATAACATAGATGGACATTATGTCAAATGAAATAATCAGGCACATAAAAACAAATACTCCATGATCTTATTTATATATGGAATCTAAAAAAGTCAAACTTACAGAAACATACAGCAAAATGGTAGTTATGAGAGGTTGGGGCTAAGGGAATTAGGAACAGGTGGATCAAAGGATACCAAATCTCAATTAGGAAGAATAAATTCAAGAGATCTATTGTACATCACAATGACTATAGGTAACACATATTAAACACTTCAAAATCATTAAGAGTAGATTTTTAGTGTTCTCACCACACCCACAGAGGACATGAGGCAATACAATGTTAAATAGGTGGAATTAGCCGTTCCACTATATATACATATGTCAAAACACCATGATGCATACCATAATTATATGTAGTTTTTACTTGTGACTTTAAAAAAGAACCAATAAGATATAAATACATAGAAATAGAAAGAGTGAATGGTTTGAGAGGCTAAAGTATAAAAAAAGGCAAATTCAACAACTTCTGAATGATGTAAAATGCTAAAAAGTTCAAGTTAGAGTTTATATCACTAACAAGTAAAATGCTACCAATGGATCTTGCTTTTCAGTGGCTTTTCAGCAGGAATATTAATTTCTCTGAAAAATGAAAACACAAAATACATTGATGAGGTATAATGGGAAGATGAAAACATAAGACCAACGAATGAAGATAGATATTATTCAAAAACATTGGCTAGAAAAGAATGGAGAGTGTGATGAATGAATCTAAGGGTGGAATTTTAAAAATGAATCTGTGATAGCATTCTAATCTATTCATCCATGATATTTGCTTATAAAATGAGTAACAATATTAAAATTTGGAATTAGCACAGATTTTCCTAATTCTTCCCCTTTTTTCCTCGGACAAAAGTCAATATAATAAGAAATCAGCAAACAGAAGGGGTTAGCGGGCTGGAAATTATGCCACTAAGAATCACTAATGATTTCTTAGTGAGCAAGGCACCTTATGAGCTAAACTGCGCTACTATTGATACATGGTAGAAAATCAACTTTAGAAAAGCAAAGGGGAAAGAAATCATGAAGTCAGTGTTTCTCAGTGTATGCTCTACAGACCCAGCATCAAAATTATCTACACACTTATTATAAATGCATTATATACTCTTCGATCTTAGCTAAAGGCATACGCAAAAATCTCATTTTAATAGAAACTGTAAGTAATATTTAGGAAATGTGAGAAAAATAAGATACAATGGAATTGATGTTTTGAGCAGAAGGGCTAAAGAATGTATCTCTTTATCAGCACGACTGAACAAGTTTGGGAGCCCCTGTTCTAAAATCTCTATTATCTTCCACAATAGTGATTAGTGCAGGAAAAATAATAAGGTATGTCTGTGAGTTTCATTCTATCTCTAACATGCTATGATCACACAAAGCACATGCAAAATAGATGTTATTTACATTGACAGATCATTATTATAGGGGGCATTATTTCAGATGTGATCCCAAAATCTCTTATTTCTGCTTCAGTTTTTTTTTTTGTTTGTTTTTGGTTCCTTTCTTTATTACCATGGTTGTTACTAATTTTTAAAACTGTAACTTCATAAAACAAAAATTTTATTTTCTTCTTTAAAGCAGAATGAAATATTACATTTTTCTTATACAGAAATACCAATGCTTTTATCTAACATCTTTGAGGAAGTTTAGTAGTTTTCAAGTGTCTAAATGTTTCCCAAATTTGTGTGTTCTTTCTGTTTGTGAAGTAAGATTGTGTTAAAATAAGAGAGGTCTTAGAGATTTTCTATACCAAATCTTCATTTTAGACGTTTGTTTCTTACGGAGATGAAATAACAAAAGCCAGATTGACTTGCAATCTGAAAAAAATATAATAACGAGATAAAATTAATGAAACAATATTTTTAAGAAGTTTGACATCAGTCAACCATAGATGGTGTTGATGAGAAATAACTAGAGTGACCTCTTCTTTGCCCGGGAGTACAGCTTAGAGAGTTTCCAAGCAACAGCACGGGAGGGAGGAAATTAGAGGAGCCAAATAATTCCCTGACTTGCGTGAGGACACCGGGCTAGGTTTCCAGGAAGGAAAAGGAGGAGAGAATTCACAAAACAGAGCACAAGAAAGGAAAGATTCCTACAAAGTTTCAAGGATCTGGAAGGAGAGCATTTATGTAGTTAGCTGAGTATTCATCAAATCGTGCATAGAAGAAAACTACCTAGAGCAGCAAAATAGAGTAAAAATAATCATCTGAACTCATACAAGCCTAGTAATAATTCCTACCAGTTATAATTTAAAAAAAAAACTCATAGTTCTCAGGACACAGAGTAGAAAATGAAAAAGTCTTTAGTTTGGGGGCGAAACTAACCGTGGATTAAGTGATGCTCTGGTGCCCCCTAATCAAACTTAACAGCAAGAGCAAAAAATCTGAGACTCTTCCCAAGCGACTTTATTGTGACTTACAACAAAGATAAAAAATACTAATAGAATATCAAATACCTCCCCACCATGTTGGGCATGCAGTATAAAAATTGCTGGATGTGCAAAAAAGCATGAAAATACAACCTCCTGCTGAACAGAAAAATCAATAAACAAAACTGTCCAGAACCAACCTGTGTAGCATTAACAGCCAAATACATCATAGGAATTATTATGCCTGAATTCTATATGTATGCTATAGGTTCCAAAAGTTATTAAGAAAGGTTGAATAGGGACATGGATATAACACAGTCTCATGTTGAATTTTTTGAGCTGGAAACATCAATGTCAGAGATTACTGAACTGGAAGTGATAGGGATAGAAAACAGCCAAAACTAAACACGAAGAAATAAAAAAAGAGAGAACTAGTGGAACATCAGTGCAC
This sequence comes from Galagoides demidoff, assembly GCA_963574575.1. Classification (NCBI taxonomy): domain Eukaryota; kingdom Metazoa; phylum Chordata; class Mammalia; order Primates; family Galagidae; genus Galagoides; species Galagoides demidoff. The sequence continues at coordinate 9,111 of CAUYQV010041127.1, forward strand.
TGTGGGAGAAATCAAGTCATTTCATATAAGTGTAACGGGAGTGTGAAAAGAAGCTGCAAAAAAGAGTGAAGGGAGTCAGGACAAAAATGAAGGAAAATAGCTGACCCAGGTCTGATGAAAAACATGAATAGATCCAACCCCTTATTGAAGAGGCTTGGAGATGCTGAGAGACTCATCTCTTAATGTCTAACTAGTAGAATAAGGATATATTTATAATCATGTCTGCTAATCCAGCCAACTTCCATCACACTCCATTGCCTTGTTATCTAATATTGTATTGTGTTCCAAGAAATTATCTTTTGCAATAAACCATACATATTTAATCTTTGTGTGTTTTTCTCCATCTTTCTAATTTAAAAATAAAAATGTTTAAATGAGAGAATGGCAACTTTTATATGAAAAGTAATAATAAAATAGAGCATTTCGTAAGATGTTTTTCCTATAAAGACTTTAAGCTAAAAAAAAAAAGACTTTAAGCTATAAATACATATTCTGACAAAGACGTATAAAATATTTAATGTTGGTATCGCTCAAGAAAAAATAAAATCCCTTTCCAGCCACCTGAGTTACTTTTTATGTCTCTGGAGGTGCACCCAGATTGCTCTGCATTCAAATTTCAGCTCCTCGATTGCTACTGAGCCAAGTTAAGTAAATCACATACTTTTTCCCTTAAATTATTTTCTTTATTTTTTCATTTTTTTCATTATCCTCTTTTTAAAAAAATTTTATTAGTTTCCTTATCTTTAAGTGGATAGTGATGTTGTCGATGTTGTCCACCTTACTGAGTTGATGTAAGAGTTGAATGAATTAATATTTGTCAACGATGAGTACTGTGTCATGGTGAACACTATGCAGGTCAACTACTAGTGGATGACTTGAGATCATATTTAATGTTCCCAACTTTTTCCCTTTGAGTTTGACATTTTTAATTCCTTTTATCTTTTCTTTTTGCCTTCTGTATACCCTTTTGCTTTCAAAGGTTACTTTACTCTAGAAAGAAATTATTATGATGGTAAATTACTAATTTTCCCTTGTTTTACAAGATTGCATCTATTCCATATGAAGCATGTTGTATTATACCTTTTTACTTAGACTTTTATTATCAGGCTGGGAACTTGTCACTCAGTGGTTGGAGCACTGGTCCTGTGCACTGGGGGTGGCAGGTTCGAACTCAGCCTGGTTCTGCCTAAAAAAAAAAAAACCTTTTATTATCATTATTTCCTACATTGTTAGATATTTGTAGTTTAATTTGTGATAATTATTTAACATTACCTACCTTCTTTTGAGTATCTTGTATCATAATAATGCTGTAATAAATGCTCTTCTGATATACGTGGGTCATTATGAAAGTTTTGAGACATACAAGAATATAAAAACCTTAAAATTCACATACACAGAAACAAATGGAGCCCTCCCAGCAACACTGATAAGCTGAGAGAGTTGAAATGTGCCCAGGTGAATCAGAAAGGACGCTGTCAGCTATGTGTCTGGGAAGTAAAATAATCTACCCTAATGTAGTCTGCCCCAAAACTTCCAGAGTGACCCACATTGGGTACCTTTCTTTTTGCTAGAAGGCCTTCCTCTTCGTCTGGCTCTGATTTCTCCAGTCATGCCTCCATCTCCAAACTCATTCCGGTGCCCTTTCTACTCAGTCAACTTTCTTTTTTTTCTTTTAGCAGTTTTTGGACGGGGCGGGGTTTGAACACGCCACCTCCCATGTTCGGGGCTGGTGCCCTACTCCTCGGGCCACAGGCGCCCCCGTACTCAGTCAACTTTCTCTGAACCAGGGCAGTTCTCTGGCTACGCGTTCTCCTCCTTGCTTTTCACCTCCTACCTTAAAGAATGTCCTTGCTAGCTACTCTACTTTTGCTTTTTCATCACTCATCTACCTGACAGACTCTTTCATAAACTAAGATGAACCTGTGCCCCCGACCTTCAACTGAAACTGTACTGTTAAATGCCAAAATGCCAAATTGCTGACATGTTCAATTCTGCAGCATAAAAAACTGCTAACTAAAACCCACCACTCCTTTACTGAATTTCTGTTCTTTTGCATTTTATGACGTATTTTAAAAGGATTTTTTTTTTTAGTTGTCAGTTACTGAAAACTGAAAAACTTGTCTTCTCAGATCATTTCGACATCTAGATTGCATGCGTAGGCCCGGGTACGGTGAACGCAGAGCTGGGGGGTAACAAGGCACGATCCTCTCAACTCTTTATTTTGGCTTCATTGAAGTGGGATCGTTCCCTGTAGTGGTAAATGGTTCAACAGAAACTCCGCCAATGTCCTATCTTCTCGGCAACTTTCCCCCTTTCTGTCTCTTCACCGAATTTCCAGAACCATCTTTCAGAAGCACCGACCTTCACACATGTACTTGTCTTTACATCTCAACAATTGAGATGACTGAAAATATGGAGAATGCTCCAAAACGTGTCATTAGTCAATCTGATCACAGTGGTCACAGGCAAAATTAACATTTTCTCTAAATTCTGTACTTCTTTTAACAAAATTCACCTAGTTCTGCATTTTGTTGTCTCTCTGCTAACACACTTGCAGAACCAACTGATTTACACAGAACATGTTTTGATGACTCCGGATAGATACATAGGGAGATGAAAGTGGTGTGACAGAGAGGGGTAGGCATTACAGATATGTTGGCTTTATTCCACTCCAGTGTCCTACTCTCCATTCCAGGTTTCATGCCTCTCATAATAATTTCTACACTTTCTTTGGATTAGTCTTCTTGACACCTCCCCTACGACACATTTCTGATACTATACTTCTCCTGAAAGAGTATTTTAAACAAGTCATTCTCCCTACTCAGAAATCTTCAAAAGCTTCTCATTGTCTGTTATAGCCTGACCAGCTTACCACTCAGGTTTAAATTCTTTAATAATGTGGCTTAAGTAATTGTCCAGTGTTTAATCACAATTTCCAGCTTCTTGCGTGTGATTTTCCTATATTACCTTTCCTCCAGTCCAGATAAAAACAAAGATCCTCCAAGTGACTTTTAACAAACCATTTGACTTTCCAGCGCTTTTGCAGGAAGGAGAAATAAAAATGTAGCTCCCCTTGTTGTTTGATAGGTTGCACTGTGGAATTGCTCAGCACAACAAATGCTCGGCTCCTCAGGTTAAATACATTTGTGTGAGTGCAGAGCTCTGTGCCCACTGAGCCAAAAATACTTTCGGGCCAATAACATCTATAGATTTCTAATTGAAAACCTGGGTGTCATCTAGCCGGGAGCATTAATTGTTGTGTTTTAATTTACTATATGGAACTGCACGTTGATTCTTTACCTTTGAAACGTTTTTACAAATTTAATGCCACACAATCATGCTATCCATTTAGATAGGTAAATTTTCATTAAAAACCATGTACAGTTTAATCAAAACTCCTCAGCAAGCACTGAATTGTCTTATGGGATTGATCTCAATATAGCTAAACAAATCCCTTGGGAAGAGATGGAAAATCTACTTGGGTTTTTGTATTATACCTCTTCTAAAGAAGCTTATTTTTTTCCAGCTTTTGCTTTTTGAGTGAGGTTGGCAGTGTTTTCCAGCTCACCTCCCAAAATATACTGTGGCATGAACCCAAAAACATCTTTTGTTTATACACCAAAAAAAACTGTCTTTGTTTCATTATGGGAATTTTAAGACGTGTCTCTCTGGGACCTGTGAAGGTGGATTGTGCCCTCTCAGGGGATATTCTTGTTCTGTACAGATAATGATACCTAACTGCCTAGAAGGCCAACACTCTTTGCTGCCTCCTTTACACCAAAGAAACTTATGTTCCTATAATCTCACCTTCCACAGCGCAGTCTGATCTTCTTGGGGACTGTATATTGAAACAAGACTTCTGTGGATTTTAGTAACATTTTCTCAGACACCTGTAAGTCATGTTGCTGGAGCTTTTCTTTGTAATTGTATCTCCACATTTCCAGAGTACTCTATCTGGTCAAGGTAGATCGGTCTTACCACACTGAGTACACCTCCCAATTTTCCTCCCACCTAGCTTTAATGAATCCTTACTGTGTTTCAGGATTATGTTCTTAGAATCAAATACGACCTCCCATCTTCCTCGGAGAAAATTTCTCACTTTTTTAAAATCTAAATGTCATATCTTGCCTTCCCCTTTATGCCCTGTTTCTACCGATTCTTTAAGGTCCATCAATGCACCTGAATTTTTCCTCTGAACTGATGGCACTTAATACAACTCTTTGAACATTTACCTATATTACTTGATACTTTGAGTTTTTTATTCCTATAAAATTCCCATTTATCTCTAAAATGGGAATATAAGCTTCATGGGGGAGACCATGAAGGCTTCTTCTTAACTCCTTGCTGGCCAAGTTTAATTGTATAGAGCCCTGGCTGCTTCAATTTCAATGGTAAAGAGTAATGCACGACATAGTCCTCTTTCAGTACAATGCCATCCAGAACCTTTCTCTTGTGAAATTTTGTTTTAAGATATGCAGACGTAGAATGTTAAAAATTGAATTCATTCATCCGATGCACAAATATCTGCATGACATATTTCAGTTAAAACTTTGAGGTATTAAATTGTTCAACATCTCACTGCTATAGTCTTTTATTCAAATCATTAACTGACACAGGGAAGAGCACTTTCCCCTTCCCTACTTTTCTATTGCTAACTCGTTATTCATCATCGTCTTTTGTGAGTCTGTGGAAGCTCCTATTCCTGGCTCTCCGAGGACCACCTTCAAGCTGTGTTCACCCTGGGCCTTTCCTTCATGCAAGTTCCCTCCTGGTGTCTCTTCTTCCCATAAGGACACCTCTCCTGCGTAATTAAAGCCCGACTCCAATGACCTCGTTTAACTTTATTTACCTCCCTAAAGACTATCTCCAAATGCAGTTACATTGGTAGTTAAAACGTCAATATACAAATTTTGGAGGGACATAATTCAGTCCCTAATAGTGTTCTGATCTCTCAATCAAAATTAATGATTTCCTTTGTAACAGTAGAAAATTCATTACAAGAAAAATGTATTTTTAGATTTTCCGGGAAAAAAAAGTTCCTTTTTATTTTATAATCCTTACAATGCATATTATCCTCACATACAGTCATTAAGTCATAGACTTCAATAATGTACAGTTCACTTTTGTTCACTATTAGCCACATTGAAATTCACATGAAATTGCAATTCTTATGCCATTTCATGACTATAAAATGTTACGAATTCTTAACTCCTAAGTGAAATCCAAGAGGTGAAATAACAGTAGAGCAGAATCTGTGTATCTCATAAATCCAGCTCTCCTCGCTACTGTGATGAATGATCCCAATGCCTGGTCATGACTATAAGATACATTCTGCAAACAGGTGGCACATCTTCCAACTGACAGCTTCGGTGGTCAACCCTCTTCAAAAATGGCCCTTAGCTTGAAAGAGCTACCTCACTCAATATTATGTCCCACTGTCCCAGGAAATCTGATATCCAATAATAGATTTCACTTTAATATACAAAGGCCAGTCCAGGTTCTGAGCTCCCCGAAGGCTGGCTGAGATCATTACTGTGACTGTATCTCACCCAACATCTCACTCTGCCCAGTCTTGGCCTCTTGTTTCACCTTCCCAAAAGCACATCTAAGAAACCCAATCTCAAACAGTAACAAATCTTTTTAGTCCTTTTCAAGGCATTCAGTAACATAACAAAATAAGTAAAATACATATTTCTTCCCATTAAATAGTATAATGTTTTCAAAATTGTGGGTAATAAAATAATGTATTGGAATATGATTGACTCCAAACAGTAAGAAAATTAAGAGTGTCAATGGTTCTCATAAGTACTAACAAGAAGAAATCTTTTGTGAAATTTTGTAACAGTTTCATAGAATAATTGTTCTAAGAAATCTAAGAAAATATAAAATTAACCATCTAAGCTTTATTTAGGAAAAAATTGAATTAAGAAATCATAAAATAAAAGTATATCATTGAGCCATTTTATGTTCTATAACATTTCTATAAATCACAAAGCTATTTGACTTGCATTACAATATCTACCAAATACTCTGGGTATTTTTAAAGGAAGAAACTATGTTCTCTTCCCACCATTCTAGATATTTATTGAGGGTCTGCCGTGTGCTAGTCATCATGTTTGACATATTCTTCTTTCCTATATCAATCCCAAGAGATAGATGGTGCGTAGAAGATCAAATTCCTTTGATAACTTTCCTTCATGCATACATAAGTAATGAAAGTACTTGGGATCAGGACAACTGAATTTAATTGCTAGACTCATAAAAATTGTAGAAAATTTCTCTTTGCTTTTGTGCCCTTAATGATGCTTAACTATAAATTAAGACAGAAGATGACAGAAGCTATATTACAATGTATGTGATGAGGCTACAGTGAATATGCAAGAAATAACATCAATAGTATACACCAGTGTGATTTCTAGAATTATTCTTGTCTCATTTATATGATACAGAATAAAAGATGAGATTGCCTATTATTAAATACTGGCCAAGAACGTCTTAAATTTCCCCTCAGTTTGCTAAACTTTACACAGTCTAATTCCTAACTCTAGGCCTGACCTCCCTTTTCCTAGAGCAATTTGTTTAAGAAACCAAAAAGCTTCAGACCCTTGTTTCAGAAGAGTTGAGTTCAGACAGAGTTCTCTAGCCTCTTTGGCTTTGTAACTGCAATATCCTTGAATAAAGTTTCCCTTGCTGTTTTAACTTTTTCTGGTTCCATTTTTGCTTTGGCAATGCTAACTAAAATGTTTGTACTAAAACCTACCCTCTCTGAAATGTTTCTAATATGTCTAAGGGAAAAGCAAAAACATAGAACATAGTGGAAGGATCAAATGAAAACCTTAAAAGCTGATAGAAGCTAGTTGAAGTTATAGTGGTGGCAGAGGTAAAAACACTCTGAAAATTTATGGCATCTGAGGATACCACTTGTTTGTTGTCGTTATGAGTCTCAGACTGAGAATGTGCATACTCAATGCATCAGTGGTCATATTTTTTTCCCAGACATATATAGAAAAATAATGAAAAGAAAGTAATATTCCCCCCAAAGTGTACAAATGTCAAAAAATACAGCCCCCCTCCTGAGGGTTCTTGTCCCTTGCTGATAAAGGGATTGAAGGGATTCTTTCCTATTTCCAGAGATAAATTAACACCATGCAATTGTGTACATGATAATTCCTGTACTCAGCTACCTGCTTTTAGCAAAGTCAAGCAAATTGAAGGATTATGCAGATGAAGCCAAGAATTAATAACCTCTGGAAAGTGTGGTCACTTTTAAGTCATGCTGCAAAGTTGCTGCAGTTTGCAAGAAGGCCAACTAAGAAGACTTTCCTCACTGTAAATAGCCAAGTGTAGAACTATTTCCTGCTTCCCAAACATTGACATTCTGCTAGATCAGGCGGGGATGTGGATGCTCTCTGGTTCTTGGCTCCTATGTTGATGAATGAGCAGTGGGGCTTAGACAATGACGGACAGATTACAAATACAAAGCAGTAACATATACACACGTTATTGTGAAATAAAAGTGAAGTACAGCGAAAATTCCACTCATAGAATGAGACTAGTCCCCCTTCTAGGAGTTGAGTAGAGACCCAAAGTCTGAGCATAGACTGTCTTCTGTATGTTTGCTAGTTTGTCCTGCCTCTCCCCTGGCAGGATTGGCTGCTGTTTTCTGCCTTTGTGGTGATTGACAGGTTGGGGGTACATAACAAACTGGAAAAAGGACCTATGGGGTCCAAATCTGCAATGTTAATTGTGTGATTATGAGCTCCAGGTTAGTTTGAGGTCACTAGGGACTCCCCTCTAAGCGTTCCAACTCAGGAGCAATCCCCAGCTACAGGTTTGGCTCCTAGGGGCAATTAGGTTCCTAGCCTCCTACTTAGCCACTTCCCTACCCTCTGTTTACTTTCCACCAGACTTAATTCAGTTTTTCAAAAACTGGGCATTAAGTATGTGTTAAGAATAAATTTCATTATAGTTATTACAAAAGTAATGCTACCCCTTGCAAAAAAGACACATGAACAAGCAAAACCAGGAACATAAAATTGCTTATAAAACTACAATCTAATGGGAGCGACTACTAACATTTCTGTAAAATTTACTTTCAAGAATGTAGAGCATGAGGTTTTAGCTCATAGATAAAGGAGGCAGCGTTCTAACTACTATATCAACAGCATTGTACTTAGTTTTCACAAGAATCAAAGAAATATGGGCATTACTCCTATTATTTTTGGTAGGATATTTTAAAATTAAAAAAAAAATAAGCACAGCAAGTGTAACTGGCCTAAGTTTACAGTTATTAGTGATCGAGCCAGATTTTAATTAGGCAATTTGGCTTCATAGCCCACACTCTTATATAACATAATGTCTATAACCAAATCCTTATTTTGAGAAATTCCTTTGCCAAAAGCTTTTCATTATTGCACATAATTTCATTTTGAGATTCTTATATTCATATTTTTGTGCATCTTTTCCCATGTATCTCCTTAGAATAACCTCTAGAATAAGATTATTCAGGCTAAGACCATACCCATGTTAACAACTTTAGTGCCTACTGTAAAATTGTCCTCAATATAGGTTTTACCAATTATCTTTTAATTGGGAAAAAGTTCCCCTTTGCTTTTGCCCATTCACTACAAATTTTCTACCCCACTCTCCACCTCGGTTGTATCTGAAAATGTAAACCAAAACAACATATACAGGAAATAAAAAATGTATTAGAATGTTTCTTCATTTATTAGGCAGAAGAGATGGTATGAATATAGTTAACAGTAACTTAGTTTTCTAATTATCTCTCATTGTACTTAGTAAAAAGCTCTTGAATTCATCTTAGTTTAATTTCAGTAATTTTATTAATGTAGGGCATAGTAAGTGCAGGATACTCTGCTAGGATACAATTAATAACACAAAGATAAATAATATTGCTTCTGCCCTTAATTAGCTTGCCATCCCAGGGAGAAGTTATCCCTGTAAATAGCTTCCATGTAAGAGAGAAAGAAGGGCTTGTTAATTACAGGTACAAGTAAAGTAATGTCACCGAAAGGTGAATAGAAACATGCAATTAATTCTGATTGATGTGATCCAGAAGACTTTACTCCATGGTTACCTTTACTGCTGAGACCTTAATAAGAAAGAACATTTGGATAGGTAGAAGAAAAGTGGAAAGACTTACCTGCACCCGGGAACAGACAAAGCAAGACGCAAGGTAATAAACTAGAACTGTAGAAAGCTCCGTGTTTTATTATGAATAGGGGGCAATTAGAAGGAACTGCTTTGATTTTCCTGGTTATAAAAATAAATTTTATTGTTCATTTATGCACATAAGTTGTTCCACCAGCATTCTAATCAATACTGCCCTCAAGAAGACCTGGTGTTTCCACTGACAAAAGTTGCTCTAAGCAAACAATCATTAGCTAGTCATTAACAAAAATGTGTGTCAAGCACCTGCTTTGCACTCAACACTTTTCAAGGCACTGGTCAGAGTGATCTGCTGAGGCCCTTCTTTAGAGAGTACATTCTAGGAAAGGGAGATTAAAAAAATGTAAAGATATGTAAATGGTAAGAAAAGATTAGTAGTAAGAGCTGAGTTGTAAAAATACAACCAGAAATTTGAGATACATAAGATGCAGCCAGCCAAGCCAAGATCTGAAAAGATGCTGCAAGCAGAATGAAAAGAACCTGTGGTCAGGGGGTAGTTGTCACAAGGAGAAGGCTATGGGATTCTGACACTGATACCTGCTGCCCTCCATCTATATAAAAATTGAGATCACATTTAGCCTCCTTTGCAAGATTATTGGATACCTTTTCATTCATTTTTATCTATTTATTTTTCTCTACTCAGGGAGGATGTGCAGCAGATAAAAAGTATCACATCATTAGTTATGGGACTTCTTCCCCAGTTAGTAAATACCTTCCTGCTTATCCCTGAGTATCCAACAGTGAACACTCACTGTTGCTCTTAGTCCTGCCTCTCCCAAGCCTCCTGACATGCCAGCCTCTGCATTATTCATGCAGATTGTTCTACCAATGAGACTTCAGAAATTGTGGTGCAAGCTTATACTTAAATTACAGGAACATCACTTTCACAAAAGGAGACAAATTACCTTATTATACATCAACCTTGGCCATCTGAAACTATCTGTCCTAGATTTTTTAAATACTCCTACCATGGCTGTAAAATGAATACTAAGTGTCTTCCTTCCTTGGGGAAGGAAGTTCATTGGGAGTTTCAAATTGTTTGGAGATTGTCACTTGATGTATTGCTTTTAACATTTTGTGGTTTTAATCAATGTGCACATGTAATTAGATAGATCAAGTGAGTATAATATAATGAACTCCAAAAATAACCAGCAGGAAAACCTCTGGGTCCTCTGTAATTCCAAAATATAATGTAATCTCTGAATCAAATGAAAGTGTCCCTGGTCCAATTTGTTCAAAGGAACATGATCAATTCATTTCCTCCCAAAGAGAAATAAAGGGAAGGAGTGTAAAGGCAGGTGGAGCTTCAAATATATTCCGTGATGCTCTGAACATGTCAAATAAATGTCACTTTCACCTGAGGAAGAAAACTTTAGAAATGAATGTTTCGGAGAGACACAGTAGTGTCCTTTCAGTTAGTGTTCTAAAAGAAAATAAAATATGTGTAGGCATCTGGATGTGAATAAACCATAGAGGAATTTATGTTTTTTAAATTATTTTTCCTATTAATCATATCTTAATTTTTTGTTAGGATTATTCTTCATCCTAACCATTGCATGCATAAGATATTATTCCAGTATCATAATGTTCATGTACTTTGTTCTTTTAGAAAATTTTAAATGACATGGGCTGTCATTATATTTCTTTTGTGTTTTGTTGTTAATTGGCAAACAATAATTGTGTCTAATTATGTGGTACACTGTGATGTTTATATAAATATATATTAGAAAGAGTCAATCAAGCTAATTATTAACATATCCATCCTCTTACCAATTCATTATTTTTTTGTAGCGAGAACATTAAGAGCATACTTTGGCAATTTTGAAATATATACTGCATCATGATTACCTGGGTCCATCATGTAGTGTAATCACTAGCAGATGAAACTTCTTTCTCCAGTCCAGCTGAAGTGTTTACCCTTTGGTCAGCATCTTCCCTTTCCCTGCTCCTCCTCACCTCCCACTTCCTTCAAATGACTTATATCATTACACTACTGGTTATGATCTGAGTCACAATTTCTTCTATGTTTACTGAGTTCCAGACAATAAACTAAAGGCATAAAATATTACCACACTTTAATTTTCACAGGTATGTAAGAAGTAGGGTATGCTTTAATACCTTCATTTTCTAAAATGACAATAGCTACACTCTTGATACTGGTGTTTTCAGAACTCTTTTCATATGTATATTGTTTTTATTTGCACGCTTGTGTGTTTTGTATTATGCCCTAAAGATAGAAACAGACATTTCATTTTTAGGCGTCCTGTTTTCCTCTTTTTCTTCTCTCTACCTTAGGAGCCAAACTCATTCCTTGCTCACTTCAACTTGTCAAGTCCCTAGAATTGTCTGGATGTTCAGACTTCCATTTTATATATTGGTTTTATGATAATAGTACCCTTTTGTTTGTCTTCTCTACCTTAGTGTCTCCTTCGTTCTTTAATTACTGGTTTAAGAATCCCCTTTTCCTTAAATACTTCCTTTCTCTTCTCATCTATTCTGCGATTCAGTGGGTCTAAACAACACATTAAAACAGGGAGAATGACTGATTGACTTTTCCATATTCCCCTGAAATCCTTAACTGTAGTGATTTCTTCCTTTTATCTCCCTGACCCATCATCCAGTTAATGCCAAATAAATAAATGACAATGAATGAATGATTTTCTCTCTTATTACCTTACCTTACCGTGTCTCTCAACCAAAATTCTATTAAGACAAAACAGAGGATAAAAAAGGAAATGAATAATGAATTTTTAATCATTACTAATAATCCATTATGCTTGTATTCTTTTAAAACACATGTGGATTACAGGGCTTGCTGCACATCTTAATCAATTGAAATGTGATTCTGTACTTGCTTTGAAATTATGTGAATAGAATGATTGAATTATTTATGATGATTTAAAGACTCCATTTTTCTTCTAGTCTTCAATACTCATGCTCCTGGTTTCAGCCCTGATACGGTAATTTCCAAAAACAAATTACTGTAAAATGAAATATTATTTGCCATTTTTAAGGAGAGCAGAAATGCCTTCAGGAAAAAAAAATCTAAAAAGGAATTAGAAACAAGAAGAAAACACAATTTCAAATGAGTAAAAGGCATGAACAAAGAAAAGGTACACATGGCAGAGAAGTATATGAACAGATGATCAAAGTTCTGTGCTGTGAGGGAGCTGTAGATGTAAACAATGATGTATCACTATCTGCTTATGAGAAAGGCCAAAATCCCAACCACTGACAACATCGTGTGCTGGTGGCGACGGGCAGCAACAGGAACACGCTGCCATTGCTTGAACTTGGAAGCAGCCAAGATGCCCGTCAGTAAGGGAATCAATAAACAAACCACGGTACATCTAGACAATGAAATATTATTCAGCAGTAGAAATATTTGAACTATCAAGCCATGCAAATTCACGGGTGAAACATGAACTCATATTACTAAGTGATAGAAGCCAATCTGAAAAAGGATATAATGTGTGATTTCAAATTCATGACATTCCAGAAAAGGCAAAACCCAGGAGACAGTGAAACGGTCAGTGGTCGCTATCAATTAGGGAAGGGGAAGGATAAATAAATTGAGCACAGAGGACTTTAGAGCAGTGAAACTATTCTACACGACACTACCATGGTGCATGCACGTCATTATATATTTATTAAAACAACCCATAGAATGTATGACACTAACATGCAGTCCTAATATACACCATGTACTTTGAGGGATAGTGAGTAACACATCCATGTAGGTTCACTAAATGTGAGAAATGCACCATTCAGTGCCAGATGCTGATGGTGTGAGAGCTATGCCTGTGTGAGGTCGGGGTTATACGGGAACTCCCTCTACTGTGAATCTTTATAGGAACCCAATACTACTCTAAAATTTCGAGTCTATTAAAAAATTTTTAAAAGGCAACATGTTAGGGGATGAAGATTGTGTTAAACACTAAGCTCACATGAGCATTAGGAAAAATAAATCTTTCAGTGTTGCTCTCTTTGAATGACTGACCTCCAAGTTTTGCTGTTGAAGCTATTTAATAGTTAGTATTTATTAAAATAAGCTACTAAGAAACTATCACAACACATTTGTTAATGAACAGATGTTCATCGTGTTTTTTCATTATAAAATATCTGTACAAAAAGATATTTCAAAGTGTCCCAGAGAATCAGCTCCCGTATTCTGACAAAATTTGTTACACAGCTTAGGGTAATATCACCGAACTCAAAGGGCCATAGGTTAAAGTAGGGCAAGAGACGTGAGGCAGACGGTGTTGCCTCAGGATCTCACCAACATTTCTCTCAAGAGTCTCTCATATACATTTGTAAATGCAAATCTGAACATAGATATGTAGTTGGAAGGACACCATCTAAATACACCAATGTATTTGGCGGGACATCATCTAAATGGCACCTACCAATGAGATTTTAACCTAAGACGTCATACATCATTCTGTACAAGGAGTAATCTAATAAAATATTATTCAGAATAAGACATATTCTTAAGGTGATGATACTTCTTGCTTGTGATCTGGCAAACAATAAAGATTTTTCAATAATTTATATGTATTAATAATAAAAATGAAAATTATAGTTTGACAACCTTACTTTCATTAAAGTCTCTTGTTGTTTCCTTAAAAATTTAAATAATTTTAGGTGGTGCCTATGGCTCAGTGAGTCAGGCACTGGCCCCATACACTGAGGGTGGTGGGTTCAAACCCAGCCCCGCCAAACTGCAACAAAAAAATAGCCGGGCATTGTGGCAGATGCCTGTAGTCCCAGCTACTTGGGAGGCTGAGGCAAAAGAATTGCCTAAGCCCAGGAATTGGAGGTTGCTGTGAGCTGTGGGATACCATGGCACTCTACCAAGGGCGATAGAGTGAGACTCTGTCTCTATAAAAAAAAAAAAAAAAAAAAAAAAAATTAGTTTTTTTTCAAAGTAGAAAATAGTGTGATGACAATAATTTTCACTACATATATATGTATTTTTATATATATATATACACACACATATATATAGGCTAATAGGTGATATTAAAAATAATAAAAGTAATGATAATTTATTATAGTTTCTTAAGATGTTCTTTTAAAACACTGTATTATACTCTCATATCATAATTACCTTGGCAAAATAAATTCCCATTAAAATGCAGAAACTTTATATTTTTATAAGTCATTATATTACTTTAATTATATTTCTCTAAAAAATTGCTGAGAATTATAGATCATATAAAAATTGAAGTAAAAATTACATGAAATGTGAGAGACTACCACCTCCCCACTAATCATAAGAAAAAGTTTTAATAAAGTACAAAATATTAATTCCTTGAAGTCTCAAAAGTAAGTAAAAATAAGAAAACTGTGAAGGAATGGTCAACACTTAGAGGATTAACCAAATGGTTTTCTTTTTCTTTCCTTTTTCTTTAAGGCTTGCTTCAAGTGGAGCCTGCAGAGGCTGCACACAGATGCCTGCAACTCCAAGAGAAACCTCACATCTTTCCAGAATGTAAACCAGAGTAACCTTTCCCAGAGGGATGCTGAGTGTTCAGGAGACTCTTAGAGCAAAAAGAGTCAGAGAAAGGCACGCTGTCACTCTATGATAAACCTGCATAACTGGTAAGCGCACCCTTGAACAACCTATGTGCAGAACAAAACCCATGTAAACACTAAGAGATGAATCAACATTTGAAGGTCTGACCAAATTTCAGACTAACCTGTGAGTCATATACATGCATAGAGAATCAAATCAATATAACAAAGATTTAAATTGATGCCCACAAATGGTGAGACAAAAGTTATCTTCTTATATGTATACGGGGGAGTGCTACTCAGTCATAGAAAAGAAGGGACTAATGCCGTTGCAGCAATTTGGATGGAACTGGAGACCATTATGCTAAGTGAGGAATCCCAAGAATGGGACAACAAATACCATATGTATTTCACTATTAAACTGAAATTAATCAATGAGCACACAAGTGCACAAGGAATGTAAAACTTCATGGAAATCAAGCAGGGGGAGCAATGGAGAGGGAGGCACAAAACCTACCTAACGGGTACCGTGAATACCATTGAGGTGATGTGTAACTCAAGCATTAGCAAAGTGATCCATATAACCAAAAGCATGTGTACCCCTCTAACACTTAAAAAAATTATCTAATGAAAGGAAAAGAAAATTTAAAAATTGCAATAAGATAAACACAGCTACAGGGACGTGGAGCAAAATATTATCTAGAGGTCTAACAAATGTATCCTTGGAGTATCAGAAGAAAAAGAGAAAGAGTCTGGGGCAAAAAAATCCAACATAAATACCTTCTAACAATGAAGGGTAAATAAAGGCATTTTCAAATAAGAAAAAACTGAGAAAATTCATCATCAGTGGGAATTGCTCTATAGAAAATGCTAAAGAATATATCTCAGGCTGAAGAAAAATGGTGCCAGATTGAAATTTGGGTCTTCAGTAAGGAAATAATAACAAAAGAAATGGTAAATATGTGAGGAAATGCTGAAAAAATTATTTTTCCTCTTAAGTTCTTTAAAATATATGTGAGTGCTTACAGCAACTTTTATAATATTGTCAGGTGTGATCTGAATATATGGGAACATCATACATATCATAACTCTAGCATAAAGGTTTTGGAGAGGATTTAAAGGGGGCTTTGGGTGCAAGTTTCCTACATCTTATGAGAAGTAGTACAATATTAGGTTTAAATCAAGCGTGAAAATTTCTGTGTATACTGTAACTCCTAGAACAGACACACACACCAAACACATGCAGAATACAGCCACAAACCAAAACAAATTACAAAGGACTAACAATAAGAGCAGCCAGCACTGAAAGAACAAAATAGAAAATGGACAAACAAAACAAATAATAAATGGGTAGAGATATTCAAACCATATCAATCATTAGGGATGGATAGTCTGAGAACTTAAATGAAAAGTCTATACTGATGTGCCTTTTACAGCATATCATGGATAAAAATCATGACCGACTATATGCTCCCTTTAAGAGAAAAATTTTAAAAAGCCACAGATAGGCCGAACGACAGAAGGGCAGATGTCATGAAAACAGTAAGCATATGATGAATGTGCTAATGATTTTAATCTTAGATAGTCAACTTCATGGCAGAGCTTATTGCTATTGCCCAGGGATAAAAGGATATCACATAATTGTTAATGGGACAATTTATCAGGAAAACGTAACAGTTCTAAGTGTATCCACATCTCATAACTCTGTCTCAAAATACATGAAAGAGAACAGAGACCATTGAAAAATAAATAAACCCATAAAAATTGTTAAGACCCTCCTCTCTGTAATTGAGATAACAACTAGATAAAATAGTAAAACATAGAAGTAAACATTATCACTAGCTGAACTGGCATTTATAGAACTGGAGAATACGCATTATTTTTAAGGGCACCTGCTACAGTCAATGAGATGGACCAAATGCAGACACAGAAAACAAGTCTTATTAATATGTAAATGGACTTAAATAATTTCAGTGTGTTTTAGGACGCAAACAGAATAAAATTAAAATTGTCAGGATAGAAACGTCCCAAATACCTGAAAAATATAATTGGCTAAATGCGAAACAAAATTTGCTTAAAGGCCAATATCTTATCTTGTTTAAGTTATCTCCAG
The DNA here is from genome assembly GCA_963574575.1 of Galagoides demidoff. Classification (NCBI taxonomy): domain Eukaryota; kingdom Metazoa; phylum Chordata; class Mammalia; order Primates; family Galagidae; genus Galagoides; species Galagoides demidoff. The sequence goes on from CAUYQV010041127.1 coordinate 25,930, forward strand.
TGTTGCTTATGTGTATAAATGTGTACAAATTATATTCTAATGTAGCCCAAGCTGTCTGCTCAGCTATGTCCAAGGGCAATAAGCCAAGGGGGTTGGTTTCAAAAGCCACATCTATCATAATTGGGGAATACTCCAGATTCACAGCGTAGATAATTTGCTCCAGGTAATCCAAACTTCGGATCTGTGGGTCAGTTTCTGGGAATGAAGCTAAACAAAGAGATTGAATTCAGATACTCCTTTTAGCCCTTAGCTTCTAAACAAAATCATCATCCTTTCACAATGCGCTTTCTAAAAGCCAAACATTGTGCTTTGTATGTTCTGATGTCATATTCTATAAAAATGATAATAGCTATTATGTATTGGGTGCTTAATACTAGATACTAAATCATTTTTTCCTATTATACTGAAGAAAAACTTCCCAACATCCATGCAAAAATTTGTTTTTATGGATTTTTTTTAACAGTTAATAATTAGCTTCTTAGATATGGACTTATCAATAAAAAGGTTAGGTTGTCTGGAGTTTGTTATTGTATGAGTTATTTCTGGTCCTTCCTGGAAAAAATGAACTATTTTCTATTTACTATTTCCTTTGTCCTGTTTTTCATTCCAAGTACTCCGACACAAATAATTTATGCATGAGTTTATCCAAGTGATCGTCACTGAGGACCACTGAATTACTATCCACACATTTTATAATGTAATTCTTACATAATAAAAATTATGGCTAAAATTTATTGGATACACTCAAAGCAAAAATTGCACTGAGCCATGTTAAACAGGCAAGGGTGACTTTATTCAAGGCTATAAGGGAGAGACCATAAATTAGTCTGAACTCAATTCCATTGAAACAATATATAGGTGAGTTTTTAAGACCCAGAGTGAGGGTGGGGTAAGGCATTGTAGGCCTTTTGTGTCTGCTAATCCGCCTCACCCAAAGAAAATGTAAACTTTTCCTAATCTTCAAAAATGCAGATGCCCAGGAATGTTAGGGTCCTACCTTAACACAAAGACTGGGAGACAGAAACCCATCTTCGTAAATGATTCTATTTCAAGGGACGGTTCCAGGTCCTTGGAAAGACAATCTTCATTTGTAAAAAGACAAGAGGCTTTTTAAAAGATCTACATATCAAAGGGGCACAGAATGAGTTTATAATTACAAGGTTTTAAAGTAAATGCGCTAAGAAAAGAAAAGGGAAAGACCTCTGAGGTCTGTAAGAGTCAGGATGAGGGAGAAGTCAGAGGCCTGGAGGTAAGAAGAGGTAAGAAAAAGCCATCTGATATTTAGACAAGTCTTGTTCAAAATGAACTGTTTATATAATTTCAAGTTCAAAGACGAATGACTGTAGTATTTCAGAACTGCTAGAGTACAGATTTGATCATTTCAATGGGTAAAACTGGAGAGAAATGGCTGGCATTTTCACTGATTTTCAGCCCTCAGCTGATGTATACTATTATCTTTATGAACTTTAGGGTGAAACAATTTAATGTAATTAATAATTTATATATATAAAATTCAGAGAAGATGACCTTAGCACACCATTTTACAAATAAAGATGCTAATTGAGGTAACCTAAATTAACACAAAGCCTGTAAGAATTTCACAGACTATTTGTATTCAGAAAGAATTTGATTTAATGTGGTTAGCTGTTTGAAAATATAAAAATCATACTCTTAAGTAATATTGTTGGAAGAGTTCCCATCTACATTTTAGCACTCTTATTTTTTCTAAAAAAGGGTGTTAATATTTTGAGAACATTGTTCCATTTTTTTCCCCCAGTAGGATTATATCAACATATGACAAGTATGTAGTTTACTGAGTCACGGTTCTCCAGGTACCATTAATGCATCAATTAAAACAGGAAAAAGGGGATGTGATTGCAGATCCAAGGAGTAGTTTTTGTTTACTTACTATGTTCAAAACACTCTACTAAAAATTGATGTGATCTCATTATTGTTATTATCTCAATATTTTAGATGAAAAACCTAAGTATGGTAGAATTAAATAATTTCCCCAAAGGTATTAACTAATGTTTGTAGGACTAGATTTTATCCATGTTTGGCTCACCAGAAATCTTAACCTAATTCTCTCACATTATACCCACTAGTGGACCAAACTACTGCAGTGAATATATTTTTATTTGTTTCTACTCTATACACAATGGTTATTTTGCTCCATAAATTAAAAGACCAGTCCTAAGAAGCTGTTGACTAATTAGGTATATCTAGGTAAGAGGCATGTGAACAGTAATACCACAATTCTCAACATTAATATATTGTCATATTGCTCTACGACACTCATCTTTAACAGCTCTGAAAAGTTAAAATGAAATATTGTATTGTAAAAGAATACTGTCACAGAAAGACAACATGAAAACAAAGCCTTTTTGATACACAAGAAAAAAAGTGAAAACATGAGTGAATTGTTTAGTCTGCTCACTCCTGCCACACCCCCATCAGGGGAAGCAAGCTGGAATTATTCACACACACCCCCACACACCTGTGTGCATGCAAATTAGCATGACTACAGCCAAGATCATATACAACCAGTCCTGAATGTCTCCAAGTGCAATTATTCAAGCAAGCAGAAAAAAAGCTAAATAAGATTCTTGAGCTTTGAATTAAAGAATGTGGAGATGGGTTTGATGTCGGTGCACAGTGGTTACAGTGCCAGCCTCATACACCGAGGCTGGCAAGTGCGAACCCAGTCTGGGCCAGCTAAACAACAATGATGACAGCCTCAGCAAACAATAGCAGGCAATGTGGCAGGTGCCTGTAGTCCCAGCCACTTGGGAGGCTGAGGTAAGGGAATTGCTTAAGCCCAAGAGTTTGAGGTTGATATGAGCTATGATGGCACATCACTCTACCAAGGGTGTCATAGTAAAACTCTGTCTAAAAAAAAAAAAAATGCTGACATGAAAAGTATGGGAAGTTTCTAAATATTAAGTCTCCAACTACACCAAGAATTGAATGGGTCACTTCTCGGGGCAGGGAAAGTCTTTAGTTTTGTATGAATAAACTGTCTCTCCACTCTATTTACTAAGTACTTTTCTAATCATACACAACCAGGAAGATGAAAATTAAGGTTGTGACGTTAAATACATTAACAAATAATGAACACAAGAGAAAAGAAGAAAATCATAATGTCAAATTCAAGATGGCTCCTACAGGTTATCTCTGAGCATGAGTAGGAACAGGGCAGGACCTCATGTGACCCAATAAAATCTCAATCCTTATCTCTCGGCCTGTGGTCTCCATACTGTTTTTTAGAGCATTTTTATGTGCATTTTATCTATGGATATAATATTTTTAGATAAAAAGTTTATCAAATGCCAATCTATAGAATATTTTCCCTCATATGCCATGGATGTATGTCTGTTTATACTTATACACACATATATACATATGTATCTATACATACACATTCACACACACACAATTCAAAATTTTGTCAGAATATTAAGTTAAAAATATCCGGAGCTCATAAGGGCCCCTGGTGTACATTAAGCTTATCCCTCAAAGCAGATTTTAGTGGAAAAAATTAGAGATTTATGTGTCCACCCTGGTGAATAAAATTTTCTTCTTTCAATCACAAACACATACATGGAAGCCAAGATGTGTAATTTTCCCAAGAAATCTGTTTCTTCAGAGCAATTTGATCTTCTAACTATTTCTGTTTCCATAAATTCTCCAAAGGTTATAAATTTCTGTTCAAAATTATTATACCTTATTACATGATTTTTGGCTCTGGAGTTCAGAGGGCAACAGAGAACTTCAGTAAGACTTAACAATAATAAAACCAGCAACAGCCAGAACAACTACAACTAATCTTTTCTTCATTGGTTTCCTTTGATCATTTCTTAGTCACGAAATGTCATTTGGTGTACTTGATACTTTTGTGAGTAGAGTGATTAGTGGAATCTCCAAAAAGTGTATCCTCTTTTCTGACAATCAGATACAATTGTTGCTTGTGTAAACAGACAAACAAGTCTGTGAGTTAAGATTTCCTCAGCCAGAAAAATTAATCCATCTTAAATATTCCAAATGTCATTTGGAATTGGGAACCATGGTCAGATTCTAATACAGCTTTTCAAGTAAATATTAACTACTTGGTCATTTTTATGTAATTATGTGGATTAAATTTATATGGTAAGATTTCCATTATTATATTTTCATTATATGTTCCAAACATGAGCAGCCTATGTCTTCTCTGTCGGTCTGTTCACTCTGTAAAGTGACAATAGCAACAATGCAGGTGACTGTTTCCATCTTTTCATTATAAAGCTTGTGTTTCTTTTCAGAATTGACCTGAAAAATATGAGTTATTCCATGCAGCATAAAAATGGCAGGAAAGAAGAAAGGCTTGCTTACATGATACAGGCCCCTGAAGAAGGGTGAACAATACCTGGGAAATCCTGCCGTGGTTTTACCTACGGACAACCACACAGGGACCAATTACACAGATTGAGGACAGCCTGACAGAATCGAGAATGAGCTCAGGAGCCTCTGAGAAAGAATCGAAGATTAGATCAATACAGTTCTGGCATAATTGAAAAAAGGGTAATTAATACTGGAGGCCAACCAATAAATTAGGCAATTGTGTTAAGGAAATGGTGTAGAACTGCCGCGGCCCTAAATTTTTTTCTGAATCACACTGGAAACTTTTCCGTACAGTGTCATGTCTATCTAAGCACAAATTCTTGTAACAGTCAACTGACTGTTAAATGGGGTATTTTTTCTTTACCAAAACCATTAACCACTTTTAGATCAACAAAATTATATAACCTAAGTGGTTAAAATATAAAGTACTAATACAAAATAACAATTATTCACATAAAAATGATCTAAAATTTTGTAACTGAATTTTGAATTTATCTAGAAATGCTTCCCCACATACTTACGAGTGTTTTATCTTAGTACAAAGTTGGATGCTAAACTATTGTTCTGTTACAATTTGCTGCTATCTGATAGCTTGAAACAACACCAATTCATTATCCTACAGTTTCTATAGGTCAGACAAGCAGACATGGCTCTGTTTAGGGCCTCACAAGGTAGGACCCAAAGTGTTGGCTAGGCTGTATTCTAATTTGGAAGCTGCATTAGGGAAACACTGCATCTAAGCTTTATCAGATTGTTGGCAAATTCATTTTTACGGCTATAGATTCATGGCAGCTTATTTTTTTTCAGAGCTACCAAGGAAGAGAACATCTGCTTCTTCAAGTCTTTATGTTTTGGAAAGTCCTGGACTCTCTTTGAAAAGGGTCATATAGTTAGGTCAGGCTCACTCAGGGTGATCTCCCCTTTGGTCAACTTAAAATCAACAGATAATCAACTGACATCAATTATATTTGCAAAATCCCTTCACTTTTGTCATAAATGTAAATATTCACAGGTTCCAACCATTGCTGGAGATGGCAAAACCCTTCCCAAGTTTCAACTATTCTTCTCAAATTGGCCAAACCTTTTATTTTGAGACAGTGTCTCACTTTGTCACCCCTTTGTCATAGCTCACAGCAACCTCAAACTCCTGGGCTTAAGCGATTCTCTTGCCTCAGCCTCCCAGGTACCTGGGAATACAGGCACCCGCCATAACATGCGGTTACAAATCTATTTTTAATAAATGTCTGCCGCTTTAAGATTCTGCTGTTCTCAGATCCCTTCCTTTTCCCACACAGAATCAAAAAATACTATGTCATACTTTGGCTATTGGTGGTTTGTATCCACCTGCTTGGTACAGAGTTCAGGACTTCCCACCGAGTCTGTTATAAATGTTTGCTGATTGTTGGTTTTGCTACCTTGTTTCTCCATAACACCTTATATTGACAAGTTATGTTTTCTCTTGTTTTCCCCTTTATCTGTTTTTAGTACAGGTTCATCAGCTTTAATAATTTTAAAGACACCCTTTTGTTAGATCCGTCTTCATGCTGTCTGTTGCTGGGTCCGAGTAATCAAGAATGAGTACTAATACAGCACTGAGCTAGAGGCAGAGTGATCACAGATACAAAGCAATCACACACACATTTATTGAAACACAAAAGTACCTCTCAGAGGGAGAGATACGTCATTCCTTGCTAATGGGGAATGACCTTGAAGGCTGAGCACACACTGTCTTTTATATGCTTGCTAGTTTGTCCTGCCTTTCCTCTAGCAGGATTGGTTGTCCTATCCACCTTTGGTGATTGACGGGTTGGGGTTATATAACAGATTACATAACAGGTTACATAACAGATTGGTTGTATAACATTTTCCCTTTCTAGGCATATGTCTTCCTGGGAATCCTTCACCCATGTTATTCTAATTAGATGGTAATGACCTCTAGGTCAGTTAAAGGTCACTAGGGACTTCTTACTATGTATGTTCCCAACCGGGAATAGTTCCTTCCTATAATTTTGTTTCTGGCTACAATTCATTTCCAGCTCTCCCCCCTTAGCTACTTCCTTGTCCCATGTTTACTCTCTGGCAGACCTAACACTTTCTTTTCATTGGTTATATCTATTGTTCTCTGTTTTCCATTCCATTTATTCCCCTCCTTGTCAGAGCCATCCTTATGCTTACTTTGGATTTAACTTGCTCATGTTTTACACTTGATTAAGATGACCATTTAAGCCACTGATTTAAAATATTTTTTTCTTTTCTAATGTAAACATAAAGGCTATGATTTTCCCTCTATATGCTATTTTAGCATTAATACAAATATTTTGTTATGCTATGTTTTCCATTGTCATTCAGTTTGAAAACATTTTCTAATTTCTCTTTTGGTTTATTTTGAAGCATATTAATATCCAAATAATTGTGAATTTTCCAGGCATCTATTTTAAAATGTATTCCTACTTTAATTCTGTCATGTCTAATGAATACATTCTATATAAATTCAGTCCTTTTGAACGTATGGAATCTTGTTTGATAGCCTAACATATGGTCTGTCTTTGTGCACTTGAAAAGAACGTATATTCTCTGTTCATTGTGAATAGTGTCCTATTAATCTTAATTAGATCTATTGGCTGAGAGTGATTTCAAGTCATCTACTGATTATCTAATTGCCTTACCAATCACAGAATAAGAAGTGTTGTCATCTCCACTAGATGTGGATTTATCTATTGTTCTCTTTATCCCTTTCAGTTTTTGCTTGATAGAATTTTAATCTGTGCAGTGTATATATTTAAAGTTATCTCATCTTTATGAACTAACCTTATTGTCAGCTTGAAATGTCTTTATATGTAGTAGCATTCCTTTTCTTGATGTCTAATTTGATACATGTTCATAGAACCAATCAAGCTTATTTACAATTTTTGTTTGCATGAGAAAGAGCAAAGGAGCAAAGGAGCTCTGACAAGCCAGAATTGTCCCAGCACAAAGAGGTAGGCCTTGGCATTCCTGAGAATAAGAATAGCTGGGCCTTTTTTTTTTTTCGTTTTTCTTTAGGGCTGCATAGTATTCCATGGTGTACAAGACCTTCACCATTGATCTAAAAAAGTAAACATGTTTATGAGAAGCAATTCTAGAGGTCAGTATAATGTAAAATAAAATGTGGGGAAAAAAGGATTTTAAATGCTAAATAAAATAAAGATAATTATTAACTTGTAATAAGAACTAGAAAAAGATTTTTTTTTTAAATTAAACATAGCTGTGTACATTAATGCAACCATGGGGTACAATGTGCTGGTTTTACACACAATCTGAAATGCTTTCATCAAACTGATCAACATAGCCTTCACAGCATTTTCTTGGTTATTGTGTTAAGACATTTATATGCTACACCTAATAAATTTCACATGTACCCTTGTAAGATGCACCATACACCAATTACTCTCCCTCCACCCATCTTCCTTCCTTCCCTACCCTCCCTCTCTCCTTTCCCTACTCTTGGACTATAATTGGGCTATAGCTTTCAGAAGAAAGCTATAAATTGGTTTCATAGTAGGGTGGAGTACATTGGATACTTTTTCTTCCATTCTTGAGATACTTTGCTAAGAAGGATATGTTCCAGCTCCATCCATGTAAACATGAAGGAGGTAAAGTCCCCATCTTTCTTTAAGGCTGCATAATATTCCATGGTGTATATATACCACAATTTATTGATCCATTCATGGGTCAATGGGCACTTGGGCTTCTTCCATGGCTTAGCAATTATGAATTGGGCTATAATAAACATTCTGGTACAAATATCTTTGTTATAATGTGATTTTTGGTCTTCTAGATATATAAGTATAGAGGAATTATAGGATCGAATAGCAGGTCTATTTTTAGATCTCTAAGTGTTCTCCAAACATTTTTCCAAAAGGAACATATTAGTTTGCATTCCCACCAGCAATGTAGAAGTGTTCCCTTTTCTCCACATCCAGGTCAACATCTCTGGTTTGGGGATTTTGTGACATGGACTAATCTTACTGGAGTTAGATGATATCTCAAAGTGGTTTTGATTTGCATTTCTCTGATGATTAAAGATTCACATTCTGTCAATTGAACCCACATGCTAGTCCCCTGGAGCTATTATGCTAAAAAAAATATTCTGAGTCGTAGTTATTAATTCGGCACACTTTGAAAGATTTATAATGTATATGCACATCATTAAATGTTATTTTAAAAATATTAAATGTCAGTTTTCAAAAATACACTGTCATTCTATTTTATTAATTAGAATAATTATAAATGTCTTTTATTCTGATAAGTAAGAAATGGGGGTGATAAAGTCGACAAGAAAGAAAGTAAACTACATATTAAAAAATTTAAAATAATTAGGGGGAAGGCTTACTGTGTATTTAGTATGTGCTTGATTCAAACATAAAAGTTGTGTTTCATTTCTTTTACTCCCTGTATTTCTTTCTTCACAAATTTTACTCAGATTTCAGAGTGACATTCAATAGAGTAAAATGATCGCTATTTTTCTTTCTTTTTTACATGATAATTTTTGTCAATGCTGGACTATATAGATACCATGATGTCCTTTCAGAATTTTGCTTGCAGTAGCTATCTCTTTTAAAAAAAAAAAAAAAAGAAAGAAAGAAAGAAAGAAAGAAAGAAAATCTCAACACATTTATGAAAGATTTTTCATGGCCCATGATTCCCTGGAAATTTTCTATTTATTAACTTTTTAAAAAAGTGAATAGTATTAACTCAATGATGCCTTTACTTCTTAAAGAAATCATTTTGAACAAAATAATTCATACAAGATGTATGAACTAAATTTATAAACAAAAGAACAAGTTATTAATTGTTCTTTTGACTAGTAATTGAATGAGATTGTATGTGACTTTCCCAACCTCATCTTCCTCCATGAGGACTAATGGTCCTCCTCTGAACGGGTCATGTACTCTCATTACACACATAATAAATGCACTTTCTTTGCCTGATAAACTTCAAGTTGCCCTTAAATAGCTCACTCCACTATTGTCTACTCTCTAGAACATCATTCAGTGTCATTAGACAGAATTAGTGCATTTCCACACTATGTTCTCAGAACACAAAGCACAAACAACCAGTAGCAAAACCTAAAAGAAATTAATCTTTATTAAACAACTCTCTTTAAGGAGTATTGCTTAATGTTACCCACTGGAGCCTAATATATTTTTCAAATGTGGCCTTAGAAATATTTTCAAAAATAAGCCATTATCTGCCTGCCCTGTTTTTTCTCTTTGAATCTGGAAAGAACTTTGTGTCTTGAGGAAAATGTAGAAATGGAGTTTTCTTACTTCCTAGTCTGAGTCACGGCTTTCTTCCTTCTCTCTCATTCTCTCTCTTTTTTTTCTAGGATAATTGCTACTGAAACCCCTCCCCCATACTGTCTGAAATCCCAAATTGCCCCTCCCCCAAACAGCACCCAAACAGAGGAATGGGGCCACTAGCCAGGAGCCAGCAGCAACCACTGGGTATGTCAGTGAATGAGTTAATCGTGTTATTCCAGCTCCAGATTTCATCTCTTCCATCTGTGCCTCTTAATAAGGGATTATCAGAAACTCCTGATTTATTGTAGAAAAGGAAAATTCCTTGCTTTTGTTTATATTCATATTTTTTCTACGTTTTGTTTCTTTTTTTACCCATTCCCTGATTTTTTTTGCCATAGTCTGAGATATCCCTCCCTTGTATAAAACTCATGTTCTTAGTATTTATTAATAAACAAACTCAAAATTCACTACAAAGGTAGTTTCAATCAATCAAATTCCAAGCAATTTGACTGCCCTAAAACATGTTCTATGAACTAGCCAGCCACCTCCTGTCACTGAGCTTTAAACTGGATTTTGTTTGTATCCCTGTGACCCTGCAGCTTTCTAATCTTAGTTCTGTGCCCTGGGTCAGGATACTCTGTCCTATCAACTGTGATGATGGCAGGGATTAATTTTCATTCTGTACAGCTATAAAAGGACCTTCCTGTGCTGTAAGCTGATGACTGACTGTCCCAATTGAATGGTACCTGAATGGCATGACACTATCTGTGTGGCATCGTAAATAGCCCTCCTGTCTGAGGGAGCTCAAAGGTGTTCTCTTTCACCCTTGGTCATCTCTGCAATAGAGAGTACTAAACCCCCCCCCCCAAAAAAAAATTATTATCCATATGCTAAGATCTGAGTTTCACAAAAGCAGAAAATTTGCTCCATCTTAATTGTCACATTGCTAAGGATAATTCTCATATATGGAGAATTATGAAGCTCTATAAATATTTTTGAGTGAATATTTTATTTGGAAATTTTAACATTAATGTTGGACAGTAATATCATTCTTTCGATTCTTCCCTCAATTATTCAATCTGTAGTTGTTCCTTAACCTTCTTAACCACTATTTTTAACTGGGTTCCTTTCTCTCACTATATCAAACCCTGTCATATTCTTATTTTTCTTGTTTTCCTAAGTAAGCTATTCTTCATGTAGACCACGTTGGCTAAGCCTGTGCCTATACCCTCAGCTGCAGTATGTGTAACTACAGCCAGAGTAACCATGCTATATGCTATTTTTTAACTCCTTCCTTAGGGCAGCTATACTTGATTAGAGAGAGATTTTTAGCACCAGAAATTCCAGTTTCCAACCCCATTATCCTTTAGAGCTACCAGACAAGTGTTCCATTCCCAGTAACTTTGATTATTTAAATTAATGTAATTTAATTACTTTTAAATACTTTACCACCATTACTTTCAAAAAATATTTCCAAGATTTTTCATTTACTCAATTCCTTTAACTTCCTGTCTTTCCCCTCATTCTGAATCCCCTAATTTGCTGAGAGAATGGACTCTATAAATACGATAATTCCTCCATGCCCATGTAGAAACATACTGCTTTGTAACCCATCCTTCCATCCATTCTTTTTCATGTCTAATAGATGAAAGGTGACTCCCTCCCTATTCTTGTGTTCTGAATACAAAAATTTGTTCTCCTGACAAATTATTCCAAGTCTTTCATTCGTCATCATTTCAGTTATGACTGCCTCTTCACATCCACATTTAAACCCAGTCTCTGACACTTCCCTGAGTGATACATACATGCACTCATATATATACACACACACACACACACACACACACACATATGTATACACCAAGCTTTAATTACTATTCTAAATGATAATAAAAATAAATTCCAAATATATATATATATATATATATGTTCCAGATCCATCTCATAAATTCAGACCCATAGATCCAATTACTTGATCGCTATCTACACTTGAGTTTACCATAAGTACCTTAATTCTTACAGATTGCAAAGTGACCGCATAATTTACATACCTTTAAATTATTTCATGACCCAATGTTTTAAATAGTTTAGTATTTAAGAAACTGTCCTCTGGTTTGCTACTGTGAAGTCATACATAGCTGTGGAAAATTTTGGTAAAATTATACCAAGTGTATCTTGCACATGTGGAGTCAGGAATCAGAATCAGAATCCAGTCCCCTTGTCTTCTAAGGAGCCATTGTCTTTGACCCCACATTTAATCTGTAGATCTACAGGAGGTAAAGGCTTAGTTCCTACTTCTGAATTTTCAAAGAGCACCACTCTTTTGGTTCCCTTACTATGTTCGTGAGATATCTAGCATATCTTCAATGGCATTTTACGAACACAAACACCTTCCTAAAAGCATCTTTTCTCAGCTTTAAAGATTCTAGAGGAAAAATGTCCAGGTGAAGAAGAATACAAGAAGAAAAAGATACACGTTATAGGACCCAACATTCCTCACCTGTGACCCAACTGCCCCTTCATCTTCCTAATTCTTTTTACTTTCTTGTTACTGAGTCATACTTCAATTTCTGTATTTCTCAACATGTATTTACATTCTGGAATTCTCTCTCATTTTTATCAAGTACTCTGATATTACCAGAATTTCTTCCTCAGTAGGTCCTTGGTCTTGGGGATTCGAAGAATGAACCCACAGGCCACAGATCAGTGGTAAGAAATGTTTTCATTAGACAGAAGGAATACAGAAGTAGTAAAAAGCACCAGAGCTTCTGGCAAAGGGGAAGCCCCAAGTTGGAAGTCTCTGACAGGGGTCCTTTGTCTAGGGGAATATATTACATTTTGGCCAGGACTCGGTAGGTGGAAAAGCACCTTTTCAAAGTTAATGAGTGCATTAACAAATTAATGAATGTCCTGCTGGGTCCCAGAGGGTGAGACCTGGAAAGGGCAGCCTTCTCCCTGCCACCGCTTCTTTTCTTTAAGCAAACAAACTTTGTTTCCTGAACTGTTTTTCTCCCCCCATGACCTTCCAATGCTTCTTCTTCATTGTTTATCTTATAACATACTTCGGAATTGATAGGCTATTTTGCTATTGCCAGGATCTATTTCCTTATGAAAAACTTTTGTTTTGAGACCTACTTTTACTTTTTTAAAAAACATTCTCTCCATCTTCCTTTTGCCTTCATCTACTAATTGTTCAGGTATTTTCTTCACCAATGAAATCCTGGTAACCTAGACTTCAGGTTTTTTTAATCCCTCCCATCTACATAGGTTTGCACATCTGTTGATTTTTACACACACACACACACACACACATATAATTATCCTGATTCATATCTTCATGTTCTTGTGCAAACTTTCTCTAGTTCTGACCTAAATTAGAGCAATAGCCTTTAGACTGGTCACATCTGTTGTTTTCGTCTGGTGAAGTTCCCATAACAGCCAGATTACTTCTCATAATGTAAATCAGTAAATATTTGTCTTCTTAAAATATCATGGTTACCCTATTTCTTTTAGAATCAGGGTTAGAAAAATTTAATATTCCAAGACCCTCGAAACATCTTGTCACCGTCTATTTCTCTAACCTCACGTTTGTCCTATGCTTGTATTAGTCTATATATTCTAAAAACTTTATCGTTCTTTCAATTTTAACCAAACTACTGCGATAATTACTTTGCAAATGTTGTTCAAGTGCCCTGAAAAATTAGGCTGCATAAAAATTGACCTTCATCATAACTCCTGCTCTTCCTTAGTTCATAAGAGCTCATTTTCTCAGAAGAGCTAATGCATAGAAGAATGGATGAATGACTCAGTAGAGACGTGTATAATAGGAAAGTTTCCACATGAAATTAAAAACACAGTGAATTCTGGGGGAAATGCGAGGATGACTCAACAATAGTAGTTCATAGAATAGTCTTCCCTGGGGGGAAAAATTCAGATGTTTGATCAATGAAAGCATTATTGTTATGCCCGCCCGAAAAATACCCCCAAATGGCCTCAGCAGACAAGTCCGAGACACACTCCGATGTAAAAAGCAAGAGGTGAGATTTATTCAGGCCCCAGGAAGCCCAGACTGTCCTGGCATGCAAGCCGAGGACGAGCCTTCAGGCCCGGGCCACGCCCGAGCCTGGACTCTCCTGGCATACACACCGAGGTAAAGCCTCGAACCCAGGGTGGAAAAGTTTTTATGGGGTACAGAAAGCAAGAGGGGCAGGGTCGGGTACGGGTACACTTTTGATTGGTGGTTAGTGATTTCATTAGTAAAGCTACATTTATCATCAGTGGTTGATGATTTCACTAGGGGTACAGGTGAGGGGTGGGGGATTTTTAACCGGGGGCTAAGGTTGAGGCACCTTGAAAATCAAGGTAATCGGAGCTAATTGTTTTACTGTGGTCAGATGTCTCAGTTGCCCAAGGAGGCATAATCAACTTTATCTTATGGCTCTGTTACCCAAGGAGGCATAATCGATAGTTACAGTTGAGTTACCAGGAATGGAATGGCAGAGCTGCAGGGTGCGGCCCTGTAAGCTAGAGGTTAAGGAATGCAGTAAACAGCTAGGAATGGGGTTTGGGCAACAAAATGGAGTTAGTCTGGCTCTCTCACATTTATCTTTAAATTTTGTAGATAATTCAAAATAGCTTACAAAGGGAATGAGTTCCTGTTACTACACATCCTCACCAACTTTTGTTATTGTCAGTCTTTTCACTTTTGGCTATTCTGTTCTTTGTTTTTTAACAAATGTTTTCCTGATCATTGATGAGGGTAAATACTTTTTCATTTCTTTGTGGGCATTTGTTAATACATTTTTTGAATATACCCATCCAAGTCTCTTGCCCATTCTTCTTTAGGTTCACTGCCTTTTTCTTATTGATTTATGAAAGTTCTTTTTATATACTGGATATGGTTGTTAGATCTATATGTTACAAAAATCTTCCACTCTTTAAGTTGACTTTTTTACCCTTTTCTTCTTTATAGACTTATTTAATTTATCTTCTGCAATTCTTCTTCAATTTTTTAAGATAATTTATAAAAATTATTTCTTCTGCAATTCATGTCTTTCAATTGATCTTCAATATGTCATAAGCTTTTCTTTAACTTATCTCATTAGTAATTGTTGGTTTCTACTAAGACTTCTTGCCTATCTTTTGTTAGATTTATTATTATGTATTTTACATGTTTGTGTCATTATAAATTATATTTTTAATTTTACGTTGTTATAAAAAAATTGAATTTTGCTGATTTAACTATATCTTTTGATGAATAGAAGTTTTCAATTTTAATGAAGTGCAATCTGTCAATCTTCTACATATTATGATTCATTCTTTGAATATTCTGTTTACTACAAGTTTGTATCCCTTCTCTGAAATCATAAAGTTATCTTCTAAATCTAAAATTTTACTGATTCTTATTTAACAATTATATCTACAATTCTCCTGGAATAAATTTTATGTACAGTATAATATAGTAGCCAATATTCATATTGTCTAGCACAATTTTTTGAAAAGATTACCATTTCTTCCACTGTTCTACTGTGGACCCTTTGTCATAACGCAAGTGTCCATATAGATGTGGGTTTTTTTCTGAGCTCTCCCTTTTTTTCTTTTTCTTATTCTGTCTTATTCTGCCTTATCTGTCTTTGAGTTATCTCTTTTGTTCCATTGCTCTGTTTGTCCATTTCTGGGTAAAAAACTCATTGTTTTTAGCTGATAATAAATGCAGATATCTTATAGAGCAAGTTTTTTAACTTGTTTACTTTTTAAAGATTATCTTATCTATTTTTTGGTCCTTTATATTTCTCTATAAATTTGAGAATTACCTTTTTACTTGTCAAAAAATTTTTAGGGTTTTTATTGAAATTTCATTGCATTTATAGGCAAGTTTTAAGAAAAATCGATAATTTTACAATATTGAATTCCTCGTATATAAACATGATTTAGTTCTTCATTTGCTTAGCTCTTCTTTAATTTATCTCAATAATAATGCATTGCTTTCTATCTAGACTTCTTGCCCAGTTTTTGTTAGCTTTATTATTACATATTGTATTTTTGTATCATTATGAATGGTTTCTGAAACACAATGAACATTGATTTTTTATTATTAATGTTTATCCAATAAAGCTGTCAAACTATGACAACCTTTTCCTGTTTCATCCTAGATAAGGTGAAACACAGTCCTGGTCATTCAAACATTAATCTTTGTGTTATTGTGAGGGAATTTTTGCATAGGTACTTTAAATTACTAATTAATTGACTTTAAGGAAAGATTATCCTCAGTGGACCTGATGAGGCCACCCCTTTAAAAAATGGTCCTCCCTGAGTTCAGAGAGATATTCCTATTTGCCTCAAAGAAGAAACAATTTGCTGTTTGTATTTAAAGCTGCAGGGAAATGAATTCTGCTTCATGAGAAGTAAGAAGCCCTTAGATGAGAACACACCCTCAAATGACACCTTAACTGCTGCCTGTGCAACCCTGGAGCTGTGCCTGGCCTTCTGATCCAAGGAAATTGTGAGATAACAAATGTAGATTGTTGAGGCTGTTAAATTGTAATAATCTTTTATAGCAAAAATAAGGTGACCAGATTTTAACATTGGTAAAGTGGGACATCATTGTGGGGGGCAGGGCCTGACAACAATGCAAACTTTGATAAGCAGTTCTCAATAATCAGTTCGCAACAATTATTTGTTATTATTAAAGTTTAACATTATAAAATTAACAAAAATAATATAAAATGCATATCCTGGTGAAATATCCACGTGGTAGCCAAAAACCGTATATTCTCTTCCTGTTCTCCTGTGTTCCCTAGCTTGTCC
>CAUYQV010041132.1:0-28371 GCA_963574575.1 Galagoides demidoff
GTGGTCCCAGCTGCTTGGGAGGCGGAGGCAGGAGACTCGCTTGAGCCCAGGAGTTGGAGGTTGCTATGAGCTGTGATGCCATGGCACTCTACCCAGGGGGACAGCTTGAGGCTCCGTCTCAAAAAAAAAAAAAAAAAAAAAATATATATATATAATACTGGATTAAAAACAAGCAAGTCCCAGAAGATTTGAAACTTGGCACTCTTTTAAAGTTCATTTTTAAAAACCTAAACAATTGCTAAGAACAAAAATAAGTAAGAAACTTGTAAACTCAGTGTTCACCAGAGAACTCTTGGATGAGAAAAAGTGGTTGGGAAAAGGATATTAAATATAAATTATTGTCAGTATTCTGGTTCTTAGCTCAGATGGTGGTTTCTAGCCTTCAACCACCTATTTTAACACCATGGTTTCTTATTTCCTCATCCACGGAAGCTTCTTGGAGATAGACCCAAAGGTAATTCTTGAAGGATGAGCTGGATCCTAGGTCATATCTACTCATTTTGGTATTCCTAGTGCCAGCATATAGTGTTCCAAAAAACACACGTCTTCAGAAAGGTTTCTTGAATAAAAGAATCAATACATAAGTGAATAAAGGGCAGAACATTTAAATGTTCTTTTGGTTAATATTGAGTGTAGTCTGAACTCCCCTCCATATTCTAAACTGCCCCCTCCACAGAATTATGTAACTAATTTCCTAATTCATTGAAAACAAAATTAACAAACTCCCAGAAGAGTAACCAAGTATATGGTATTCTTCTTTGCAGAATATTCTATAATACCCATCAATACTGACCTGAGTAGGGAGAAAATGATTCTGAATCCAATATAGTACAGAAAAAATCTCTTTAATGCAAGAAAAAGACCTTCAGAACATGTCCATTATTAAGTAGACGTACAAGTGGCACTTTTGGCTACATAAGAGAATTAGATATGAGACCCATGTGTTTTCTCGGACAAGTTAGTAGATCAGCTTCAGAGTGCAACCCTTTCTTAGGATTAAAAAATGGCTAATTTGTTTCAAAAGTCAGGAAAAGCTGAAACCCTATAGTCATTGTTTTAAAAAATGTAACATTTATTTCATGCTATACTCCTATGTGTTTTCATACAGTAATTTCAAGTATTATATTACAATTTTTAATAAAGGGAGCAGATAAATCTCAACCACATTTTAAAATAAAGATATATATTAAGTACATTTACCAATGCATTTGAAAATACCATGTGCTACTTTTGATGATTAACTTCATTTTGGTACCAAACTGAAGAAAAACACATTATACCTGAATTTTGTTATTCATCAAGTCAAACCGTGGTTGACATCAATCGATTTCAACCAATTAACAAAACTGAACGGTTTTAGAATTATTCTGATCATTTATAATCAAAATGAAACAGGATTAACACGCAAGAAGAGAGAATAGTCAATGTCATCAGTTTAAAATGAAATCTTGAAAGCACATTATTTTTACAGCATATTAAAAAAGAAGGAGTATTTGGAACTGTATGACTGATTTAAAGTGAGAGCAGGGACTTTTTTTCCTTTCCCTCCAATGCAGTCACCTTTATACAATGATGTGAAATTGATCAAAGTTGATCACATCTAATCTATGAAAAGATGGATATCCTCTTCCTGTTACCCACCACTTCTGAACTAGTTTTCTTACTAATTTACACAATTATTTAACAGAGATTAATAATAGAACAGCAGACAATAGAATTAACCCCAAAAGCAACTGCACGTTTCTCTCCACATCCGTACATGGCTTTCAAATTTGCACAGAGTATGCTCAGGAAGAGACAACTAGTTTCATCTCCATCACAAAAATAAACACACCACATGAACACCTGAAAAATCAGACGTGTTTTTGAAGGGAGCAAAGAAAGACATTTCAGAAGTTCTCAGTCTGAAATCTCAGATACAGCACACGTCCCTATTTGAAGATTATTCCCACCGACATGTGTATAGGAAATAAAAGCTCTCCGAAACACTGCTTATTGTTCATTAAGGATAATTCTTGGTGTTATATTTAGAAAGGGAGTTTTAAAATTTTAAAGCAGGACAGCTGTGAAGAGATCAGGCAAAATATTATTTTTATGATGGGATTTAACAAACCCAGACCTGAGTCAATTAAAATATATTCCCTTATCTTCACACACACGCGGCACTGCTCCTGTTTTATGAATGGCATACACATCTGCTTTGGTGGATTACCTTGGGCTGCACGAGCCTATACCATAGGCCCCGGAGGGCAGGAGACTGGCATTTGGCACAAGTTCTGACTCAAAAAACCTCGTGACGTGCTACATGACCATTCCACATCTCCTTTTCCTCGTGGATCGAAATGAAAAAACTAAACTGCGCTCTACATGGCCTGGCCTCATTTTAGGATTTTCTGACTTTGAAGTTTTCATTAGGCACTAGGCTTTATTCACAATTTAAAACTGCACACTTCCACCCAGTGGGTGGTCAGTGATTTTTCATGTGAATAGCCAAAAACTTTCCACAACCAGGTAACCTTATGGGCCTTCACTCCACAAATAGTGGGTCCTTACCCTTGGTGGATTAAAAATGGCTACAAATTATGAGGCTTTTCCCATCAAAAAGTGGAGTGTAATTCCTCTCCCCCAAATTCTGGGCTAGATTTGTGATTTTGTTTGGTTCACGGAATTCTGGGAGTATGACACTGCGTAACTTTCAAGCAAGTCAAGCAAAGGCCTTATGGTTTCTGTTGTCTCTCTCTTCAGGCTCACATCTCGGCCTTGGGAAAGGCCGGGTGGAGTGGAACGGAGGTGCCTCAGCCACTAGCCCCAGCCAGCTTCAAGACAGATGCATGAGGCCATCCACGATCAACCAGCCTCTGACCAACCCGCTCACTGATCACAATGAGTATGGGGAACCACCTGGCACCGACAGAGAACCAGCAGAGTTCTACTGACATGGCCAACCCGGAGGATCACGAGCAAATACATGGATGATTCAAGGTGGTTTGTTAGACAACAATGGAGAGCTGATACGTTACTCTAGGTCAGGAACTCCGGGTGAAGGGGATACCCTGGGTACCAAGACACCCACCCTGTGCTTAGAGTCTCATTAGGGAGACAGACTGCATCAGCAATTTCAAAGTAAATGTCATCAATGCTGTAATGCTGGGGTGGGCTTAGGACTTAGAATTTAGAGAAGGCAGGGAACTGACAAAAGCTTCTCAGAAAAGGTAGTATCTGAAGGCAATTCATAAGAAGAAAGAATTTTTCTGACAGTAGGGAGACAGAAGAACCGTCCTCCTCTCAGGGAGGAGAAACTGCATGGGCAAAGGCTGCAGCGGGTGGGCTGGGTTCCTCGAGTGTTCAGTTGCTGTGTGACAATGAGGATGTCGGGATGGGCTGGAGGAGTGGCTAAGGTCAAGCTTGCCTGGCCTGAAGAGATTCCCTGGTATTTGACCTTTAAACTGAGGGTGATGAGAACCAAAGGAGGAAACCCTTTCTCCCTCCCTTCCTCCCTCCCTTCCTCATGCACAGGAGGGGGTTTTGTGAAGTCGCTAAAGACAGATGCTTCTCTGGAGCTCAGCTCAGCTAAAGGGAAGTTCTCATAGGTTGGGATCCAAGATTATGGGTAACGCAGGCAAGAAGAAGATGCCATTTCTCCAAAGACATTCCTTCTTTTGTCGATTAATGAATACCTGAGGACAGAAAGCATTTAAGATTCCTATTTTAATGATGGTATAAAAAGGTTTTTAAAAGCCAAGTGGTAAGATCTTTCATTTAGTAGTCATGTAGCCTTGGGCTTGTGACTCAACTCTTTACTTGGTTTCCTCATCTATAAAATGGGAATGATGATGGTACTGACCTCACAGGTCAATAAGGGCAAACAATGTAAAGTCTCAGCACTGCCTCTGGCACAGAACAAGCCCTCAATATAAAGTCCTATCTACACGGGGCAATGTTGGGGACAGCAAGGTAGATTAAATAAGCCTGTGTCTGAATTCAGACTCTATCCCTTGGTAGTTCTTGCAGCTGTATGCACTTGCTCAGACTTATATGACAGCTAAAAAATACGGTGTTAATATCTATCTTGTAAGGTTGTGATGAGGGCTGAAAGAGATCTATACGATAAACGTCATTGCACAGAATTTTACATACAGTATAAATGCACACACAGAAGCCATAATATTTCTCAAATGTAAATCAATGCTATTAATGGTAGGCATTCTATATTTCTTCAAAATCCTATTCCCTGACTAAAGCTACAGACCAGAAAAATTGGCTTACCAGAAACACACACACACACATATATATATATAAACCCAACCTGTTCAGCATGGTATGGCTAATATCAACATATTATGACAACCTGTCACAAAGAGATGACTGAGGTTGCAACACTCATATTTTATGTTGTGAATCCATGATAATAAAGCAACCTCATCATTCAGATTCATTATTTGAAATGAAGAGGAATTTAGCATTCCCTGACTTCTGAATTTGGCACTTCGAGGAATTTCCTCTATACATCAAGCCCCCAAATGCACTAGACTAAAAAAGGAAACACACATAATATACAAATAAGCTGAGAAGTCACAACACAAGATGGTGATTTCATTGTAAAATCATCCTCCCAAATAAGCAGCATGCCATGTCCTTACATACCTCACATTAAAAAGCTAGTACGAATTCAGATGAGGGAGGCAATTTAGAGTTCTAGGTTTTATCACATATGGGCTGAGTTCTAGAATATGTCCCTTCAAAAAGAGACACCTTCAAAGTGAAACGCAGCCAGAAGGTTTGATTTAATTATATGTGTATAAACAAGGATCTCTGTTCTCAAATTCAACATATTCAGGGTTAATTCAAGAAAGCTGCTGTAGCTTATTTATAGACTGAAATGACTTAGGCTCAGAAAAGAAAGAAAAATAGGGGCAAAGAATTGAGTAGTACCTCTTTACCTCCCACCACCCACAGTATCACAAAGTTTTGTTTTTTCAGTTAATACTATAATTGAAATGTGTGTTAAATGAAAAGTTGATACTAGAAGCAGGGATTAAGAAAAAGTCATTGTTTGGATGACTTTTAAGTACACTCAAATGCTTGAGATGAGAACCAGAGCATATTCCTCTGGACACTGCTTTAATTTAAATCTTGGTGAAATCTAGACTCTCTATTATACAGCTCCATGCTAATTTTGGTAAAAGTATAATAAACGTCTATAGCAACTACTCTATTGACTCTTAAGAAGGGGATTTTAGCATGTTCATCAGTTGAGGCAAGAGAAACATTTTAACAAGTTCCTGCAAAGTAAAATAAAAAACAATGAAGGAGAACCATAAATAGAAATCTAGTAAGGCAGTTCTATCACAAAGGAAAACTCGGTTTCCCAAATGTTTTCTACACTGACTTTTTCAAAGGTATGTTACCCGGTGGTTCCACATTCAAACAGTGTACGAAACTCAATTAAAGTTGTGCATGTATGGAAAAAAGCTTGGCAAGTCCAAAACCGGCGATTTGCACGGAAGTGTTGTCATTGCACTGCTTTGCTTCATCCTGGCGCGATCACCCCGGGGCCACTGCAGGCTGGGAGGGCTCACTGCTCAGCACTCCAGCTCCTCCATGACCTCCATGACGATCGTCCGGGGCCCCGTCAGGATCAGATTGCTCACCGTCCGGTAGTCTACGTGCAGCACGTTCAGCCCATTGACAGAGACGACAAACTGACAGACCTAAAGGAAAGATGGAAAGAAACAGCATCTGTTGCAGCTCTGGTTCTTCTCACAGACCTTTATTTAATAAAATCAGTGTTTAGCCCTAACTGATAACTTCATTCTTAAAATACCAACTGCACCCAGTTGACAACTCCAATTCAATAAACCTTTTTCTGGAAGGTAGTATAATGGGAAAAAAATACATATATATGTATATATTTATATATTTGAGACAGTCTCACTCTTTCACCCTGGGAAGACTGCAATGGCATCATAGCTCACAGCAACCTCAAAGTCTAGGGCTCGAGCAAGCCTCTTGCCTTGCCCTTCCCAGTAGTTGGGATTATAGGCATGTACCTCTATGCCCATCTCATTTTTCTATTTTTAGTAGAGATGGGGTTTTGCTCTTGCTCAGGCTGATCTCAAACACCTAAACTCAGGCTAACCACCAGCCTCAGCCTCCCAGAGTGCTAGGATTACAGGTGTGAGCCGCCTTGGAGGGCTGAAAAAAAGATTTTGCTTTAGTGTTTTGCAAAATTAGGCTCAAATCCCAGCCTAGTAACTTATTAGCTTAAGCTAGGTATTTAAATGTATGAACTTTATTTCCCACAATCATGAAATAAGAATAAATAATAACTACCAATAAGTTAGTTGCAAGAATTAAATGAGATAAAGCATATAAAGCTTCTACTGCAGTGCTCTAAATTTATAAGTTACTCAATACGTTTTTTTTTTTTTTTGGACACTATTAAAATTTGCCTTGATACTTCTTTGGGGAAGGGAATACCACACTTTTAGTCAATGAAGAGAAACATTTTCAGTAGCCTAAATTCTTATAGGCCATGAATTCTTATAGTCACAGTGTTGAACGCTGCTATTTCTCATATGGACTCAATATAGAGGGAGACCCTTTGGCCCAGTGTTCCCTACACAGTCCTCTTTTACATCTATTGTTCCTGCATGATTAATAATATTGCTTCCTGCCAGTCAGAAAAGCATCCCAGTTGAGGTGATAAATTTCACACTTTTCCCTATTTCTCATCGGATGAGGTCAACAAAGCTTGGTGCTTCTCCTGCAGCAGGAGAGAGGATTACGATACAATGAAAAGCATCACTGGGTTACAAGCTGCCACTCTGGGTATGTCACAGTGAGACTGACTGGGAGCCACAGCTACTGGCCCAAAGGGAGGCACTTCTTTTGAGGTTAGTGGGGGCACCAGAGGCTGTCACAAATTGACAAATGGCATTACCTGTCATGTGCTGGAAGAGGTGAACATTGGACATGAGTTTATAGCACTCACACAGAAAAATGGAGAGAGGCGCAGGTGTCAGTGAAAAGTATGCCCAATTAGTAAGCGTCACCAAATAGAATATAAATCTGTACAGTGCCTGGAAGATAGCAGGTACTTGTGGTAAGCAAAATTTCTCCCTCAACCTCCAAAGATGTCTATGTCCTAATCCCTGAAACTATGAGTATGTTAGCTTACATGGCAGTGGAGAATCGTGGTTGCAGATGAAATTAGGTTGCAAATTAGCTGGCTTAAACATGGGGAGATCATCCTGCATTACCTGGCTGGACCTAAAGGATTATAACAAGGACTTTATGGGGCCCTTCTAAAAAAGAGGCAAGAAGGTCAAAGGCAGCAAAGGAGATGTGACAGTGAAAGGAAGAGGTTGGAGTGAGTTGAGAGAGAGGCTGAGAGCCAAGGCAGGCAGGCAGCCTCTAGCAACTAAAGAGGCCAAGGGCACAAGAAACATTCTCCGAATGTCCAGAAGGAATGCAGACACACTGACACCGCAATCTGAGACTTCTGACCTCCAGAACTATAAAATAATAAGTTTGTTATAGCGGCCATAGGAAACGAATGACAGATTCAATAAATATTCAGTGTTGGATGAATTGAATACATGTGTAAGCAAAAAAGCATAGTTAGCATTGAGCCTGAAGGCTTTCTTGCTCCTTAGAAATTATTACCTTTTTTATTAGCCAGAAAAGAAAAGAAGAGAGGACATGGCAGCTCCCCCCTGTATTCCCAGTGCTTCGGGAGGCAGAGGTGGGAGACTTGCTTGAGGCCATGAGCTTAAGACCAGCCTGAGCAAGAGTGAGGGACCCATCTCTACAAATTGACTGAGCCCAGGAGTTTGAGGTTGCAGTGAGCTATGATGATGCCACTGCATTCTAGGCTGGGTGATGGAGTGAGACTCTGTCACCAAAAAAAAAAAAAAAAAAAAAAAAAAAAAAGAATAAGAAAAAAAGAAAAGAAAGGAGAAAAAGACAACAGGCAGGAAGGGAGAGAAGTTGAGGAGAGGAAAAGAAAAGGAGACACACTGGTTGAAGATTAATTTAGTGATGTCTGCCTCATAACTTGTTTAAGTACAATTAAAGTAATTAATGGGCTGGATATGGTGGCTCGTGCCCATAATCCTGCACTCCGGGAGTTAGAGGCAGAAGGATGGCTTGACACCAGGAGATTGAGACCAGCCTGGGCAGCACTGTGAGACCCCATTTTGATAAAAAATAGAAAAATTAGTTGGGTATGGTGGCATGTCCTTGCAAGTACCAGCTACTTGAGAGGCTGAGACAGGCAGAGTTTGAGGTTGCAATGAGCTATGAGTGTCGTGCCACTGTGCTCCAGCCTGGGTGACAGAGTGAGACCCTGTCTCAAAAGGTAAAAAAGTTATGAATGGACACACAAACTCCCAATTATTAACTAATTAATTTAGTGTTGAGGACTCCACAAAAGAATGTGGGAAATGGAAAAACACTTTGGAAACCATTTTCTTTTATTATTTTCAGAGTGGGTGATATCAATATAAACTTAAACACCGTGTCAAGTCTAAAAACATCTCTACGTATTACTTAGGTACACCATAATGGAGAATCGTTAGAAGGATGGCTCTGTAAATGTGGAAAAAGACATGGAATCTGGAATCTAAAACTATGGACTTAAGTTTAGGCCACTTTGCTGGATGACCCGAACCAAGTCATTTCTCCTCTTGTATGTCTCAATGATAAAAACACGTCTCATTCATAAAACAGAGTCAGGTAAAAATGCCTATCCTCACAGTTTCAAACTAGGTAATACATTTAAATCTCTTGGCAAATAGCGAGCACTACACCAATGCTGGGTTTAACTTAAAAATTCTTTTCCTTTAAAAATACCCACTTTCTTCATGATCAGACGCAAAATAAAAGGAACAGCTGACAGGATAGTAGCAGAAGGGACATTGCTCAATAAACACTTGCCATCCTCACAAACTTCAGTATTTTCCACTCCCCAATTTCCATTACTAGGGTGTTTTCTCTCCATAAGGAGATCACACAATCACTTTTTCTTATTCCTTATTACCACAGATTTGTCCTCATGCATTCAGGGCAAGTCATGTGCAAAATCAGTAGTTCTTAGCCATGGTCAAGGTCATGTCCTAATCAAGGTTACACTGGCAACTCATAATCCATCCTGAAATAGGCCACAGTCATATGCAAGACAATTCTGAACTAATTCAACTTAGGCATCAGCCTGTGCTTTGTTTATTCTGCTGCAGTAGAGGAATGAGCCAAAGAATGAGAGGAATTTTGTTCCCTCCCAACCCAGAGATTTAGAATTTAGACCTGGACCCTTCTTTCCTCCAAAGGGATGAACAGCCTTTTTGTGTTGCCAAATGACAGGGCTAGAATTACCAAGAAGGCACCTGGCCAAGTGTGGTGGCTCATGCCCATAATCCTAGCACTCTGGGAGATCAAGGCAGGTGGCTTACTTGAGCTCAGGAGTTCAAGACCAGCCGGAGCAAGAGTGAGACCCCGTCTGTACTAAAAAAAAAAAAAAAGTAGAAAATCTAGCCAGGTGTTCTACTTGGGGACTAAGGCAAGAGGACCACTTGAGCCCAGGAGTTTTAAGTTTGATGTGAGCTATGATGCCACGGCTCTCTACCCAGGACCACAGAGTAAGATTTGGTGAAAGAAAGAAGGCGGAAAGGAGGGAAGGAAGAAAGAGGAAAAGGAAGGAAGGAAGGGAGGGAGGGAGGGAAGGAAGGAAGACATTTGCTCCAGGTGACTCTGCACGGACTCCCTGAGAAGGACATGCCTCCGCATCACTCGGAGATCACAGGCAGCATTTAGTCTTAGCCACAGCTGTGCTCGTCTGTCCCACATAGTGTTTGTTTTAATTGACCAACATTTAGAAATTAGGAAATCTTCACATAAAAATCCACACTCTGGCCTTTGTGGGCCAATCTGAAGATCTGATAAGGCTAGGTCTGGACAGCCACGTGGCTGTCTAAGCAGAGGCTGCCCTTCCTAAGTGGGACCTGTGCGTGCTCTTTCACACAGTCCAGGCCACTTCCTACTTTTCTGCCACCTTGCTGACAGGCACTTGAGTTTGTGGTCCCTAATCTGGGGCTGAAGTGCTGAAGACAGGGCAGATTACGTCTTCAAAAGAAAAGGACCCTGATAGTTGACAAATGATGAAAGAAGAAACAAAATTTGACTATCCATACAATGGAATATTCTTCAGCAGTAAAGTGGAACCCATGACATGCCATGACACGAAGGAGGTCTGAGAACATTATGCTAAGTGGAAGAAGCCAGGCACAATGGACCAGATGGTGTAAGGATCCCATTGATAGGAAATGTCCAGAGTAGGCAGAGATAGAAAGTTGATTATTGGTTGTCTAGAGCTGGGAGCTGAGGTGGTGGGATGGGGTGTGAGAGTGATTGCTAATGGGGATGGGATTTCTTTTGGGGGTGATGAAAATGTTCTAAAGCTGACTGTTGTGATGGTTAAATAACTCTGTAAACATATGAAAAAACTATTACTTGTACTTTTTACATGACTAAATTGCATGGTATATGAACTGTATCTCCACAAAGCTTTTAGTAAACAAAACAAAATTGAAGGGAAGAGGGGCCTGATGCCAGCCGTGGGTACAGCCTTGCAGATGGAGGGAAAGATTGCAGGTGTGGCTCAGAGATGGGGCTCTATGCACCTGTTGATTGCAGGGCTCCTAGAGGTTATAGCACCCGGGTGGCAAAGGGAAGGCTACGTGCTTGTGAGGATGAGCGTCTGCTGACCATTACGAGGCCCAGGTGTACTGGGGTGGGAAAGGGGCCGCCAGCAGGGCCTGCTCAACTAGGACTAGAGGTCAGGGTGCTAACACTGCCTCCCCCAGATGGGGGCTGGGGTGGGTTAGGCTAGGTATGGGCAAGGGGCACCACGATGATCTGATGTTGGACTTCTCATCAACCTTGGTAATGAGCTGAATTTTATTTTGGAAAAGTATAAAAAGAAGGTCATTTCTGGTTTTTGTTTTGTACACGTGTGCACACGCATTTCTCAAATGCCTAAGTTTGTGACTGATATACTCTTTCATAGAATGAGGTGGATTCAAGGCTGTCCAAGGCGTAAGGATGGTGTCACTCCCTTGCATTCCTACATGCTCCCCAGAGCAGCAAAGGACAAGAGGTGGACGAGGCAGGTGCACCGTACTTCCCTCCCAGCCCACCATCCCCGTCTCCTGTGCTGCCCCTGAGCATGCTCTGGTGAACAGAGACCAGGTGAAGCCCCTCTGTCACGGCTGTAATAGGGGAAGAGACTAAGACCTCTGGTACTAACTACTGCGCAGAGAACTTAGAAAAAAATAAAGCTATAAACACCAGAGTCCTTGCCTTCACGAAGCTTACAATTTAGTTTAGGAGGCAGAGTAGCACAGGCAGGACCCTTTTCAAAATAGCAGGCAACTTCTCAATAAATTCTGTCATTTATTGAGCACCCATTCTTTTCCAAACACCAGTTCATGTACTTTACATACTTCATCAAAAATCCTCTTAAAAGCCATGCGGTGACACCTTTTGGGGGTTTTGGCCGTCCAGTTGTCATTCTGCTATAATCAACTTGAATCCTTCTGAATAGCACCTTTGTGTTACTGGGGGCCATATGGATAGAGATGCCAACTAATATGGTCCCCCCACCCCACAGTTCATAGGGTCACCTGATCCACGCTCAATCACTCAGGCACCCTCTCCTGGACCACTGACTCTGGAGCTGAGTAACAGGAGAGAAAGTTCATTTGCTGTGGTTGCCAGATCCGTCCTGGTTTTCTTGCTGTCCTTTATCAACTTGGTTCTTTAGATCTTCCTTGATTCTTTTATATACTTGCTACCCTTCCAATCCATTTATTTTTTTCTTATAAGAGCTGGCTCTGTCACTGGAAACCCATGCTCCCCAGTGCAATCCTCATGTACAAATAAAGTATCAGAGAGGTTAAATGATTTGCTCAAGGTCACACAACTCTGTGCCACATCTGAAATTTGAACTCTAGATGACTCCACAGCCTTACAGATATGTCAATTCATAAAGCACGATATGTACATGCAAGTTCTGAGGAATGCAGAGAATAGAGGAAGAAAAATGTTTTTTCTTTCTCTCTTTAAGTTTTAAACAGCCCTAGGTCCACACAAATATCTTACGGTATTGACATTTCGGCAATTCTAACTTCTTAAGAAGGGCTTTGTTCAGTTAAAGTTGGGTTGCTTTTCGTGTTACTAAAAATCCTCAAAGCTTAGCCACATTTCACACTTTTTCCTTGAATAAGGCAAAAAGAAAAAAATGCCTTCCAAACATTTATCACGCTTACATTGAGGGCAGTATTTTTAGAGTTAAGCTGTTAGGAAAGACGTCATCTCTCCCTAAGTGGTATCAAGCAACTGTGGTGGTTCCAGCAGTTCCAATGTCCTGTTACTAAAAATGTACAAAATGGTCTAAAAATGCAGGTATTACTATGTTACATATTCAGTTATAATGGACTTTCAATTAGCATCTATGGTACACTATGTTTTGCAAATCAACACACATTATGAGTAACCACAGGAAGTGCACTGCCTGGGGGGAAATTACTTCTCTATAAAAAGCACAGGAACAGAAACACACAGTACATGTGACTACCACTGAGTGGGCCACCTGAGGAACCTATTACCTTCCACATGGGGTAGGGAAGACTTAGATGTCACCCACTGGTGGCAACAAGAATGAAGAAAGGTTATAATACCTTCCTTCTGCTTATAATAATTATCACATCTGTTTTCAAAGATGGCATCACAATTCTGTTCTTTCCCAGTTCTCAGAAAAGAGATCAATCATGAGCTCACATAACTGCTCCCTAGCTCATCTCCCACAAGAATGTGCAGGCTGACTTTCAAATGAAGACTCATGGAACACACTCTCTAAACAGAGAGGGGTGCGGGTCAGATCAAGCACAGGCAAGCAATGTCTCTGAGCAAGTGGGCCGTGGAGGAGCGTGCCAGGAACCAAAGTCGGCCTTGTAAGAGTTAACAGGAAGAAGGAGGCAGCACATTTCAGGGTGTGATCAGGTTGGGAAAAATACCTAGGCTGAACTCCAGTCTTCCTCCTGCTAGGATGCCAAACCAACTAAATAATCTTGCCTCTGACTCCTCTTCCCGAGCCAGCAGGAGTGGCAGATATCTGATGATCCTCTGGACAGCCTGAGCACCCGTGGGATTGGGCAATCGTACATGTATTCTTACACGGCTACGGTCCCATGTCAATGATTCGATTGTTTCACCCAAAGCAGGAGTGACGCTGGGAAGAAACCCAGCCCCCATGATAGCGTGTCTCCTCGCTGCTGTGGGCATCTGCATTGGCCTAGAAACCAGCATCCCAGAAACTGCTGCGTTCATGCAAAAGCCACTCTGACTCATCTCTGCTTTCTTCTTTCTGATTTTGAAGGAGACAAAAGGGACTGAAGGGAAAAGCTGCTTCAGATGGCCCCTGACAACAGTTAGCAAGACAGGGACAGGAGTCAGAAGGAAAAGAAAAGTAAGCTACAGGCACAAATAGATGTAGGGAACCATCAGGAAGAGCTGAGTGCTGCTTCACAGGGCAGGGAGGCCTGGCCAATAAATGATAGAGAAAGTGGAAACAAGCCGTTTCAGAAATTCTTAATCCAGTAGAAGGAACGCTCAGATGCATCCGAGAGATCATCCCGATCCAGCTCTCATTAAAAGTGCGACTCTTTCCTACAGATCCCTGCCAAGCATCCTGCCTCACTTTTCTTGAATACCTCCTATGCCGGGAAATGCACCACATAACGAGCAAGCCTTTTGGGGGGCCAGCTGCATCTTCTTGCGAGGCATTCCGTCAACACTGTTTAAGCCCTTTTCACTTCTTCCTTGCTTGAAGTGAAAAACACACCCCCACCCCCAGCATGTAAAAGAGTGGCTCTCGGACTAGAGTGTAAATATAAATCAACTTTGGGAGCTTGTTGGAAGTGTGGATTTCCGCATCTCACCTGTGACCTACCAAATCAGACTCTCTGAGGATTCGGTGTTGGTTTCTCCCGAGGGTGTGCCTCAAGAGTGCATTTTCGGCTTGGCACCTGTGGCTCAATCAGCTAAGGCGCCAGCCACGTACACCTAAAGTGGCGGGTTCAAATCCCCAGCCCGGGCCCGCCAAACAACAATGATGGCTGCAACCAAAAAATGGCCGGGCGTTGTGGAGGGCGCCTGTGGTCCCAGCTACTTGGGAGGCGGAGGCAGGAGACTCGCTTGAGCCCAGGAGTTGGAGGTTGCTGTGAGCTGGGATGCCATGGCACTCTACCCAGGGGGATAGCTTGAGGCTCCATCTCAAAAAAAAAAAAAAAACAAACAATGTAGGCATATGTACATACTCAACCTTCTTTCTCTCTGGCAATTAATAGAAAAAAAAATACACTGTGCAGTCAAGAATGTCAAAGCTGAAAAGAACTTTGTATTAACAGATGAAGAAACTTAAGCCCTAGGCCAAGGGTCGGCAAACTGTTTCCAAATGGTAAACAGTTTACATTCTGTAGGTCCGATAACCTCTCCTGTGGCTACAACTCTGTCACTGCAGTACAAAGAAGCCACACACAATATATGAACAAATGAGTGTGGTCATGTTCTGATAAAACTTTATTTATGAACATTGAAATTTGAATTTTACATTGCTTTTCACATGCTACAAAAATACCATTCTTCTTTTGTTTCTCTTCTCCAACCATTTAAAAATATAAAAAGCATTCTTAGCAGGCTACACAAAACAGGTGGTAAGTAGGGTTTTGCCCTTGGGCCACAGTTTGCTGACCCCTGCCCTAGCCCACTCCCACACCACGTGCAGTAACACAGACCCTACCGTGTAATACCTTATTTACTTGCTCTTTGCTTTACCCATTCACACCAAAGACCAGATTCTCTACACCAGAAAATGTACAACCAAGGAGCATTATAAACATTTTCTAAATTTTAAGAGTAGTATTAATATCTATGAGAAATATATGCCAGGCCACAGATGAAAGTACATTGATATAATGCCATAGTGTGCATTAAATAAAAACAATCAAGGAAAAAAGTATAATAAATTTGAGAAACTCACTGAATTTGAAAAATAGGCTTTATTTTAACCAGTGGTATTGTCTGACATCCTATATGGCATAACTGATTACAGCCAAGTTCATGAATACAAGTAAAATAGCAGTTTCCCTCATTCTCTCCTTTGTTTTCTGTTCAGAGAAGTCAGGAGGAGATGGGAGCATTATGCTCAGAAACCAAAGAGCTCTTCCAAGAGCCCCAGTTTAGAGTCCCAGGCTCCTGGAGCACGCAGCCTCCTAACACGTATGTGGTCACATGTGCAAAGACCTTTATTAAAAATATTCAGAGCAGTATTTCTATAGAAAACCACACTAGCATTGACAACCAAACATGGCTGATAAAATTCATCTTGCTATGGATGGTGAGGATTTGAAGTGCATGTAAAGAAGATGAGGCCTTTACGTTCACTTTCCTTGAAAGAGGGGAGAATCCCCAGTGAGGTGGTATCACCCTCAGCCTGCTTCCTTCCTTCTTGCTCCAGTTGATTCAGGGGTCCTACCCTGGCCTCCTGGAGTGCATGCATCACCGCACTGATAAAGAAATGGAAACATCTTGGCTCAAATACAAGATTTTGTCACATAGCCAACACTGGAAGTGGCTTTACACTTTCTTATTACACAAAAGACTTAAATACGTGGGCCCTTATGTAGCACAAAATACCTAAAATTCAGAAAATTATGAAAACAACTCTTCTCCACCCCTGAGGATATTTCACCTTTACAAAGTTGAAAATACAAAATATTAAAATAATTTGCCCTTTCTCCCCATCAAAAGGAATCACATTCTCAAAAGGATTCCTACACTATATAAAATTCTGAAACAAAATTTATTTCTCCCCAAACCAAGAAGTCAATATTAAGCTGCCAAGAGGAGTGGAAATGACACCTCATTTCTTTCTTTTTTTTTTTTCTTTACATAACTACATGTACAGAAAGATAGCAAAAGGAGTTTCTAGCCTCACGTTTTTTTTTTTTGTTTTTGTTTTTTTACACTTTTATTTTCAGCATTTCCTTAGCAATGATTAGTGGGAGAAAAGAGAATAACTTGTTTTCCAAAGTTTGGGATATTCTTAAGGAAAAGCCCTGATCTTTCCCATTGATAGCTACCCCAAAACAGTTTGTTGGAAGATGGCAAGAATGAAAACACTATACATCCATCTGTTCCATTTTTTTCATGGTTTTTACTTCAAAAGCACCTGGAATATCAATTGTGATCAACACAAAATAGCGCTGGGGGCTAAAGAGAGGATGATGTCACTTGCCCATAGCATCAGCTGAGGTGACACAGGATCTGAACTATCCAAGTCTTCACTGGCAAACTTGCCTGGCACCAGGGCCTCCTGAAGAGAACAGGACAGGCAGCTGTGCATGCTCAAATAGCAAGACGTGCAGAACACATCCTCACTCTGCTAGAAATAAAGAGCACACAGGATGCACACTGGCAGCAAGGACCTGCTTCTGACCACTAGTGCCAATACTCATGAAACTCTGCACTGAAGGTGAGAGGTGAGCAGAGAAATGGCAACATCAGCTGGGGGTGAGGAGAGAGAGATGCACACATATGCATGCACACACATGACTGCCTCTGAAGGCTACCCGGCTACTCTGGGCCCATAGCAGCTGTCCCACAGCCCTGGCTCAGAACTTCAGCAGCTGTAATCTTTTAACTATCTAAATTTTCTTCTCTCCTTTTAAGGCACAAAACATATTTACAATTTCAAATACAGCTGTCAAGTTCTGAGAACCGTATTAAGCAAGTTAACACAGGTTAGCACACAGAGGCCAGTTGGTCTGTTTTGGCTGTATGCACTGCTGAGGGATGGCTTCAGGAGTGAAGCAACCAGAAAGTGTGAGCCTTCTCTCTGCCACTGTGGGATGTGGTCAAGCCTACTCCCACTGTCAAGGTGGGGGTCACAGGAGAAGCCAAAGTGGCAAAAGCATGACTGAAATAGGGAACGTTCAATATATTTTTACTTTGCATTTACATTTTCCTAACAAGAAGGCAGCTCTTATCTGCCTGAGCTGACTCACAAAATGAAGAACAAGTGGAGGCTGCCGAGGAGCATCTGCAATTCCATGTAAAGTCACTGTGATCATAGTTACTCATATTCTCTCATCCTCCCACAAAGACAGATACACACATGTACATACACTAACACACACATACACACACACACACACCCCTTCCACCATGAAGGAAATCTTCGTAACAAGAGGCACTTGAATGATATTTGGAGAGTTCCCACGAAAAGGCCTTCCCCTCACAGTGAAATGGGATCAACAGAACAGAAACCAGGTGTTCAGGACTCCATCTCTTCTTGGTCGAGGGGTGGTGGCACGAAACTGATGACTTCGTCATATGTTAGGCCTAAAAATTGGGAAGGAAAAGATGTGAGAATTCAGACTATTCTCTTTGCTGGCAAGCACTTGACTTCGTGACTTCAAAGAAGAACTTCTTGACTTCTAAGCTCAAGAACCTTCCTATCCAGGATAGTGGTATGATAACTGCCTCATTAATTGTGTCTGATATCCTAATGGAACATGATTACACAGAAATCCAAGGATACATATTAAAACAGTGTTTTTCTCATTTCTTTCAGTATTTTCTCTTTAAAGTCCTCTGGAGAAAGTACTCAAGAACAACAGAGTACTCTCACGGGGGCTACAGCAACACATAGTCCTGGCTTTGGAGACATAACTGGAGTTCTGAACTTGTGTTTTATGTAAAGAACAGGATGAGACTGGACATAGGAGACATGGGTTCCATTTCTGGCTGTGTCCCCAAGTAGATATATAACAGATAAGATATAAACTCTCTTGGCCTTGGTTCTATCAATTGTAAAACTATAAAAAATACCCCATTTCCCTACTTATCTCAGATGTTGTAAATGCAAAGATTCTGAGAACCCCAAAGCTCTATGCGTATTTATGAGGGGTTGTGCACAAAAGCAGACCAGACATAAGCATCCTAAAGGTCCAAAAAGTGTCATCACCTACAATAGTTTCTATCAGAGGAGCACACTGATTCTGCATTAGCCACAACTGTAAGCTTTAGCAAGTTGGTTATAATCATTTAGTTTTTATTTTATTTTTGCCACTGCTTTTGGTTAGTGGTTCATCTAGGGAAGATTTTAAAATCTAAGATCTCAAGCTAGATGTAAATTGACCTTAGGACTTACTTTTCCACTCATCTATGAGGAGGTCCCTGCTTTCAAAGGACTGATCATAAGGGTCGGCCACTGGCTCATCATCAGGATCATGGTACTGAGCAAAGTAGGCATGTGCAAGGGCTTGGGCTGCTGTAATTCTCTTATCTGAGTCCAATACAAGCATCTTCTCCAGCAAGTCAACAGCTGTCAATATTACATGGCCAAAGGAAAGAAGAGTTAACAAAAATTATGCCTTAGCAAGCAAACATAGTTTTTTTTTTTTTTTAAAGTAACAAATATACTTTTAATTCATCTCAGACAAAAACTACTTAGGGAAGGTCAGTAATCATTTTAGCCCCTAATCTGTTGGAGCTGTATCCTCAACAGCTTTGAGGAACTGGGCTAACTGGTTATTTTACATCATCCACAGTATTAAAAAAAACAAGACATCATATCAGTTTAGGTTAACCACATGGCTGCAACCAAATCTCTTATAGTCATAGTCTCTTATATTCCATATTTTTTCTTTAGCTGTTCAACTTTGTTGATGTACGTCTTCATGCCATCTTCTTTGGCAGTCCCTTTCAGCTCATTCCAGGCATCCCACTTGGCTTTGCCTTTGAAGTCCAACATCCCAGGCTGTTCTGTATTCACATCTCCCATAGTCACTCGTTCATAGTGGTTGTTGATTAACGGCATATCATCGTTTGCAGGCTTGGTGTTGAAGTGCTTAACCTTCTCTGCAGCTTTGTTAAACTCAGACTGAGACACGCTGGCAGGGTGGCAAAGATTCTTAGAACTTGTGTAGGAGGCAAGGAGCAGGAAGTTGACAGCCCATAGTTTTGATTCTTTGTATCCAAACAACGAATTCTACTCCAAAATATATTATTTTTTCTCCTTTATACATATATACATGTTTTGTCTACTTTAAGAATACATTACTAAAAAAGAATTTTAAAAATAACTGGGATTTTACTTGAACAAACTTTTATGGAACAGCAACGTCAAACTGCTACCACGTGGTCAAATTGTACCAAAATAAACTAATTGAGGGTTTTACATGATGATGAAGGCAAGATACGGTATTTGGAATAAAGAAATTTGAGAATATTTCACTATGAAAAATTTCAAATATATATGAAAATAAAAATAATAGTAAAGTGAATTATTCATAGGCCCACCAGGCAGATTCAACAACAAACACTGTATATTTTTTAACTTATATGTATTTTTCTAAATTGTTTTAAAATTATGGACATGACATTTTACCTCCTAAAGATTTCAGCACAAAGACATCTTCCAACATAATAATACTGTTATGATATCTGACAAATAATATCATTTCCAAATATTATCTAAAATATAGTTCATGTTAAAATTTCTCCAGTTATTCTATAGTTGTCTTTTAGAACTAGTTCCAGGATTCAATTTTGTTTGTTTGTTTGTTTGTTTTTTTGAGACGGAGCCTCAAGCTATCCCCCTGGGCAGAGTGCCATGGCATCACAGCTCATAGCAACCTCCAACTCCCGGGCTCAAGCGAATCTCCTGCCTCCGCCTCCCAAGCAGCTGGGACCACAGGCGCCCGCCACAATGCCCAGCCACCTCTTGGTTGCAGCCACCATTGTTGTTTGGCGGGCCTGGGCTGGGGATTTGAACCCGCCACCTTAGGTGTACGTGGCTGGCGCCTTAGCCGATTGAGCCACAGGCGCCGAGCCCAGGATTCAATTTTGGCCACCCATTTAATTTGATTAGGTTTCTTTAGTCTCTCTTAATTTAGAATAATTCTAATCCCCTGTTTTTTTCCTGATTTTGATCTCAAAAGACCCCTTAGGAACTGGTCTGACTGCTTCTGTGGGCTAATATGTATCTATACTCTTGCTGTTCTCCATCCTCTCTACTTCCCCAAAACCAGATGTTAGATCTAAAACTTTGGTAAGAATTAGGTTAAACATTTTTGGCAAAAACATTTCATAGATAATATTATGTACTTGATAGTGCATTAAGGCCATTTGTTCCACAATTAATGATGCTAAATTTGATCACTGGATTGTTTACGCTTTGCCCCAAGCAAGTTATCTGTGGGATATTTTGGTACCAAATGAGTATCGATTCACTTCGATTTTCGTTTTTTCACATCCATTGATTTTTTTTTTCCCCCCAAACAATTATTCCATTAAGGGTTATAAAATGATGATTTTTCTATTTTTCAAATGAGGATGTTTTGAGTTTCAGCATGGTAATATTTGGGAAGTTTGCCATGAAATGAGCCATGACTATAGTTACTACTGTGGTGAAAAAGAAAGGCTTTGGAAATTTTGCTAATTCTTCCTTAAATGTGGAGGGGGTGGGGGATGAATAGTGGATAGCTTCTTGAAGAGATTTGCTGTGCACACTGGAGGCTACAAAAGACCCCTGTCTTATGGGGCTACGAGCTGAGTGCATTGAGTCACTCTCCCCCCTTGTCCTTTGGGAAGGTGAGTTTCCAGAGAACGGGGCTCTGAGCAGGAGATGCTATAGACACCCCCTCCCACCCTGGGAGGGGCTGGTAGATGCTTCCTTAGCTGGAGCTTGGGACAGACTTAAGGCCAGTGAAGTGAATTCAATGGCTGAGGTGAGGTATCCCAGCATGGGGGCTTCATAACCTGATTCAGACTACTCTCCCCTGTCCTTTAATGAAAAGAAAAAAAAAAAAAGACCCCTGTCTTGCAGCTTGAATTCCAAAGTAATACACAGAGGGATACAGAAACAA
Source organism: Galagoides demidoff (assembly GCA_963574575.1). Taxonomy (NCBI): domain Eukaryota; kingdom Metazoa; phylum Chordata; class Mammalia; order Primates; family Galagidae; genus Galagoides; species Galagoides demidoff. The sequence continues at coordinate 20,991 of CAUYQV010041132.1, forward strand.
ATGAATGTTTGTGTGTTGATTCAAGTTCTTAAGTTTACACTTTTTTTTGAGACAGAGTCTTATTATGCTTCCTCGGTAGAGTGCTGGGGTATCACAGCCCACAGCAACCTCAAACTCTTGGGCTCAAGTGATTCTCCTGCCTCCAGCTCCCGAGCAGCTGGGACTATAGTTGCCCACCACAATGCTCGGCTATTTTTTGTTGCAGTTGTCATTGTTGGTTAGCTGGCCTGGGCCGGGTTTGAACCCACCAACTTTGGTGTATGTGGCTAGCGCCATAACCACTGTGCTATGGGCATTGAACCCGTAAGTTTACACTTTAAAATACAGTACTGGGAGAAGTACATGGATATATATTCTGATGGTATTCTCTTTTTAGTAAATGAAATCTTACTAGCTCTTTGTTTTATAATAGAACATGGATTATATGAGCCTTTACCATCTCTAGGATATAAAGTACCACTGCCCTTACAACCAATAATTTTTTTTTTTAATTTTGTGAGATAGAGTCTCATTACCTTGCCCTCGGTAGAGTGCCGTGACATCACAGCTCACAGCAACCTCCGACTCTTGGGCTTAAGTGATTCTCTTGCCTCAGCCTCCCAAAGTAGCTGGGACTACAGGCACCCACCAGGACGCCTGGCTATTTTTTGTTGTTGTTGCTGCAGTTTTTTAGCTGATCCGGGCTGGGTTTGAACCTGCCACCCTTGGTGTATATAGCTGACGCCATAACCACTGTGCTACAGGTGCAGAGCCTATAACCAATAACTTAATGAGGAATAAGATCAGGGGTAAGAAAAAGATTCCTTAAGGATTTGACCTTATCTGCTGACATAAAGGGCAATTTAAGTTTTAATTCATGTTTTGGGAATAGCAGTGAAATGAAGTTAGTGACTGAGAAAACAGAGATGTTAATATTTATATTGCTGGTGTACTCTTGTTCAGTTATTGTGTTGGGTGTGAGCTCATGATCAGTAACACTATGTTCTGTCTGCCAAGCAGAAGGAGTCTTTTTATATGACATCACTATTTGGCAATGGGCTGTTAGCCATGTTTAAACTCCAATAAGTACAACACTGAACACCAGATGGACTAAAGTCTCCATCCAACTCATTAGCAGTCTCTTTTGCAATGTACCATCTAGTTATTTAGAATGTTTAAACATCATGATTCTAGAGAATGGAGAACCTGTCTTGAAGTATGCAGCCTAAATAAGCTGCTGGGATACATACATCTCCCCTATCCAAAGGAAAATGAATTAACAATTTTTTTGCATCTATTAATAGGGAGTTAAACATAAGAGTACCACCATGCCTAAAACTTAGGGCTGGTAAGATGAAAAAGTTCAAATAGAATGACAGACGCCTAAGGCTCAGTGAGTAGGGCGCCGGCCCCATATATTGAGGGTGGTGGGTTCGAACCTGGCCCTGGCCAAACTGCAACAAAAAAGTAGCCAGGCGTTATGGCTGGCGCCTGTAGTCCCAGCTACTCAGGAGGCTAAGGCAAGAGAATCGCCTAAGCCCAGGAGGTTGCTGTGAGCTGTGTGATGCCATGGCACTCTACTGAGGGTGATAAAGCAAGACTCTGTCTCTACAAAAAAAAAAAAAAAAAAAAGACAGACAAGAAAGCTACCAGCATACTACATATTTTCCCAACATCCTATAGTATGCAAGGTTCAAAGAGAGCTTCTCATAGATCCTTGAACTACATAACACAGCTCAAATAAATTATAGATGGCCAATGAGAGCATGCTGGGGAAGATGCAAGCCTAAACCAATAACAATGGAATCCTACATACCTGCGATGAGTTTGTGGATTCATCCTTGGACATTGAGAGTGACCTAGCTGAGATCTGACATACTCTCCATCTCCAAGGCTGACATGAACTCACTCATAACTGCCTAATGCTTCAAAGAGTATGAGCACCTCTGTTATTATAATAAGTACTTCAAAAGGTAAACCACCTAGCCTTCACCTCAACTTCTGAAGAGGTCATCATGGCTGTCAGCCCTCAAAAGGAAAATACTAAACCTGAAGCACAGCTGCTGGGACTTGTGGCAGAGAGATGACCCACATAGATTTAAAGAAATACAGTGAGATATGAAAACATACTACTATTATATAATACAGTCTTTTAAAAAGTGAGAAGTATCCTTCCCCCAGAAGGTCTGGGTCTGAACCTTCTGTGCCTGTGTAAATAGCACTGTTCACTGCACCTCCTAGAGTCAGAGAATTCAAGCCCCAAGCAAAACAGCTTCAGGGCCTATGAAGCACACATCAGCCCCCAGTTTGCAAGAATTAAGCAACTTCTTTTTTAGCTGAGGCAATACATATCCTCAACTACCACTGCCGCTTCCTTTTTTCTTTCTGCCACCATCAGAGACAGCCAATGAGAGCACGCCTTCAAGGATCCTGAAGTTGATGTGGCAGGAAGAAATACTGTGCACATTCTTTAAAGTCTGAGGTTAGCAAATTAGCTCCATAAAGAAGAGAAGATGGCTAAGCCTCTGAGGGGCAGAGGAGGAAGAGGGGAGGAGAAAAGTATGTGAGTGCAGGACTCACTGGGCAGCTACAGGCTGAGCAGAGCACCCTGCAGGGAGCTCCTGGGCGGGTGCTCTAAACACCCATCTGTCTTATAGTTGTTTTTACCCTCAAGTTAGGACACCATAAATCAGCAGCAGCAGTGAACAAGTCGCAGGCTTTCTTCTCTATCTCTTTCTTCCTGCCTCTCCAATCTTTCTCCCAACATTCCCATTACTTTCTCTCCTTTCTTCATGTACCAGTCCAGATGCTCCATCAAATGCTGTGATCATATAAACATATAAGCATGTCATGTGATTTCTGAAAAATCTGGCAGTACAAACATAGATAATAAATCTACCAAGATTTAATTAATGATACCCTATTTTGACCTATTTGGTCAAAAGGAAAACAAACTCTTCTTCAAATTTCTAATTTATGTCATAATCCATTCAATATCCACGAGATGAGGATACGATCGACTTACCCAAAGGGTTGGCACCAATAAATACATTTGCAAAGTTCATCTTCGGCATCTGGGCCAAGGACTGAATATAGTTTCTTGCCTGTAAAAAAGAAGGGTTTTCAGAATGACTTTGTTTAACAACATCATTGCCCTCGAAGTGTTTGGTCCTATTAAAGAACAACTGACAATGTTTATGTTAACTCTAACGTTTATGACTATCTTGGACATTCATTTAAAGACTCTTACTACCATCTTAACTTTCCTATTGATGATTATCATATTTATTTATTCCTGCTATCTCTCACAGTTATATTTCAAGTGAATGAGAATGATTCCAGATCAAGTTTTCTTTCATTAGCTTTCTGTTTGTAAGATCAGCAGTTTAAAAATGGAGGCCAAGATATCTAAGACATGTCCTTTCTGAGAAAGTTTTCCTAAACAGCTTAAAGTGCAGAGGGGTTAGTATTCCTGAAGAAAGTTTAGGACCAGTAGTCTTTTTTTTTTTTTTTTTTTTTGAGACAGAGTCTCAAGCTGTTTCACTTTGTCACCCTGGGTAGAGTGCTGTGGCATCATAGTTCACAGAAACCTCCAACTCCTGGGCTTAAGCGATTCTCTTGCCTCAGCCTTTCAAGTAGCTGAACTACAGGCGCCTGCTACAACGCCTGGCTATTTTTTGGTTGTAGTTTTTATTGTTTGGTGGGCCTGGGCTGGATTCTAACCCACCAGCTCCAGTGTATGTGGCTGGCACCTTAGTCACTTGAGCTACAGGTGCTGAGCCTTCTTTTTCTTTCTTTTTTTTTGAGACAGAGTTTCATTTTGTTACTCTAGGTAGAGTGTAGTAGCATCACAGCTCACAGCAACGTCAAACTCTTGGGCTCAAGTGATTCTCTTGCCTAAGCTTTCTGAGTAGCTGGGACTATAGTTGCCCGCCACAATGTCCTGCTATTTTTTGGGATGAGGTCCCGCTCTGGCTCAAGCTGGTCTGGAACTAGTAAGCTCAGGTGATTCACCCACCTTGGCTTCTCAGAGTGCTAGGATTACATGTGCCCTGCCTGATTTTATGTTTCTTGATTTTTGTGTATCAACTACTTTCAGAATGACTTACACATAGTTGTTAAAAGTTCAGTCTTTGGAATCGGCCAGCCTTGAGTTTGAATCTTGACTTTATTACTCTGGGTAAGTTACTTATTATTCCTTTAAATACTTGGGTTTCTCATCTGTAAAATGGGACTAATCACAATGCCTACCTCATAGGGTTGGAGTGAAAATAAGATATAAGGGAGTACTTTCTTAGCACAGTACTTGGTTCCAAGTAGTTCAATAAACATCATCTGCTTTCACTGTCACCTTTAGAGAGCTAAGTCTGCTTTCTATCTTAACCACCTCTTTAGAAATCCTGTTTTAATAGTTCAACAGTAAAGATATAGATGTATATTTATGGATCTACACAAATACACATGAAGTTATAAAAAGTTCTGGTTGTTGGGGCTACTTTACCTTCTTAGTCATTATACAAGGAGTGACTTAGGAGAGGTCTGCTTTGAAAAGTAGTTGAGACGCTTCCCAATTTATTTGTTTTTTAAATTAAATCATGTAATGCATTTATAGGGTACAATGTGCTGATTTCATACACAATTTGGCATGCTTACATCATACTGGTTAATATATCCCTCACCTCATTTACTTAGTTATTGTGTTAAGACACTTCTACTCTATACTTAATAGACCTGACATGTACTCTTGCAATGTGTACCATAGGTGTGACTCTTCCTGATTTAAAAAGAAACTCTGATTCTCTTCAGATCACATAAATCTTTTGCCTTTTACTAAGAAGAAAGGTCTAGGAATTGAATGTACACATGGCTATAATCCCTTTCTGTTTGAACATATAAATAAATGGATGAAAGGAAAACATAGTAAGAGAGAACTGCTTCATTCATAAAATAGTCATCCCACTTTTAATAGGATAAGTAAAAAGAATACCTGAATATAGCTAAAGTAGAAACAAAGCTGCTAGGAAGGGGCAACCTGGTTCCCCAAATAATTAAGGGTACCTTAGAAAGAAGTGCCTCAATCACTTCAGAATAATACGAGAGTTAATCTACCCAAGTGTTCATATTTATTTTACTTTAAACATAGTACTTGAAAAACTATAGCTGGATATTTCATGGTATTTTTTTTTTTTAAATGAAGAATTCTCTTTTGGGGCCAGACACAGTGGGCTCATGCCTGTAATCCCTAGCACTTAGGAGGTCGAGGCGGGTGGATTGCCTAAGCTCACGGGTTCAAGACCAGCCTGATCCAGAGTGAGACTTCCTCTCTAAAAAATAGCTGAGTGTTGTGGTGGGAGCCTGTGGTCCCAGTTACTTGGGAGGCTGAGGCAAGAGAATTGCTTAAGCCCTAGAGTTTGAGGTTGCTGTGAACTATAATGCCCGCCATGGCACTCTGACGGTGACAAAATGAAACTGTCTCAAAAAAAAAAAAATCCTTTTTTGGTTGTTAAGATAAATAGATGAATAGGAAAGCATGTTAATGGACTTCAGGTAACTACATCTCTGACCAAGGTCATCAGAGGGCAGCATACCCTAGCTACAGGCATAGTTCCTAGAAAGAAAGAGGCAGCCACATGAACGTTAAATTCACAGAACCAAATATACAAGTAACATCATTTTGTGTTTACAAGCCTATAAATGATAGTATTCTCGATCTTACAGGACTGGATGACATTTTATCCCCAATGTCAACATCTTGCAATAGGACATAGGCAGTCATTGCTTCAGTAGCCCTCAAGGCACATGCAAGCATTCAGTGATATTAAAAACTGTTGTCAGTTATACAGTGGCAATAAAATGAGACTGGGACTTTCTGAATTAGACATCCCTGCACAGTCTGTTTGTTCTCACCTCATGGCTTGGCATCCTGTTAATGAGATAAGCAGGGGGTGTCCCCGTCAGACGCATAATCTGCTGAAGCTGGTTAATATCTTAGATGCCTAGTCAAGGGCATTATTAAATATACAGTGAAAAAAATAACTTTCGAGTTGAGTTTTTAAAAAGGTCAAAAAAATTTACGCCAAAACCAAAAACCTTCTCCCCACCCACCCAAGAGCACCAAGCCTGCATGTTAATACTTCTGTAATTGGCATGAATTATTAGGCATGTAGCCACTGTCTATGCAGGTTAAGACAAGCTGATTTTCTTTAGTTTTAGCATGATCTTTAAAATTAAATATTTTAAGTTCCCTGGAAATAGACCACCCCTTGATCTAGGATGCCAGCCAGAGAACTATTTTGGTACTGATGGCCAAAGTCTGTTTGCGTATGGGGTAAATTCAGATGATTTAAAAATTCTGACTCAACTTTAAACAAAATAACATATCCAATATATCCATTCAAAGAAGAGACTAAACTTTTTTTTTTGAGACAGAGCCTCAAGCTGTTGCCCTGGGTAGAGTGCTGTGGCATCACAGCTCACAACTCCTGGGCTCAAGCGATCCTCCTGCCTCTACCTCCTAAGTAGCTGGGACTACAGGTGCCTGCCACATGCTCAGCTATTTTTCATTGCAGCCATCATTGTTGTTTGGCGGGCCTGGGCTGGATTTGAACTGCCAGCTCAGGTGTATGTGGCTGGCGCCTTAGCCGCTTGAGCCACAGACACTGAGCCGAAGAGACTAAACTTTTGTGGCATGGCTTCTCTAAGGTACCACCCCTCCAAATTAAGACATAGGTGGGGCCTGTGGGTGGATAAGCAATGCTAAATTTCAAAGACATTAGTAGTGGTACATTTAAAGTACTTGGTACAAACACAAACCGGTATGTGAAGAAAGGAGAGACAGGGAGAGAGTTAGAGGCTAATGGCAAAGGCAACACAGAAGTTATAGGCCACTGACAGTATTATGGCATGCCACAATGATTTCCTCTACAAATCCCTTTAACAGGAGACTAAATTCACTTAACAAACAGTTAGAAAGAAGTTTTCAAAATACTGCAATTATCAGACAAGGTCAAAACTCTGAGGTTTTCCAAATGTACAAGCACATGTGTATGTTGTAATCCAAATTTCTATTTTAACTGTTCAATCAATGTTAACAAAATTCCCCCTTTTCTAAAATATGAGAACTATTAGTTCATCATGTGTTCCTAAGAAAAGCAGAAGTGGTAGCCTTTTTAAAATCCTCAACATAATTCCATAATTTCCTTTTCTAGTCCCTTTCTTTATAACTATCAATCAATTCCTTCTTTCAATTGAAACATCATTTTCTTTTTTTTTTTTTTTGAGACGGAACCTCAAGCTATCCCCCTGGGTAGAGTGCCATGGCATCACAGCTCATAGCAACCTCCAACTCCTGGGCTCAAGCGAGTCTCCTGCCTCTGCCTCCCAAGTAGCTGGGACCACAGGC
>CAUYQV010041133.1:0-23805 GCA_963574575.1 Galagoides demidoff
AAAGCCTGCCATCGAATATGGTTAACTACACATTCAATTTTGTAAACGTGTTGGAGGTATGATACACAAAATGAACCCTTAATTTTTACGTGTACAATTCGATGAATTTTGACAAATGGCATATACCCAGGTAGTCAACACTGCAATTGAAACAGATTGCAAATTCAAACAATTGAAATTGTTTGAATTTGTGGGGCTTTTCTCATTTTGTACGGTTTTGGAATATTTTCAAACTGTTAGAAAAGTTACCAGAAGAGTACAAATAATTTTCATATACCTTTCACCCAGATTCACCAATTATTAACATTTGCCACATTTCCTCTACTTCTGTATACATATTACTGTTGGTTTTCAGCCATTTCACTCATTTCAACCATTTCAGCCTCCTAAACATTTGAATTTGTATATTTCCTAAGGACCAGAACATTCACTTACATAGTGATATTTAAAGAATGAGACATTTTTGTTGGTCTTAATCTCCAACTGTTATGGACTAGACATTGAACCTAAGATACTATAAATATTGCAATTTTTGAATATAACAGAAACCAATGTATATCCTTTATATCAATTAGTTGGAGGAAGTACAAAAGGCATACACATTGTTCTTTTTTTTTTTTTTTGGGACAGAGCCTCAAGCTGTCCCCCTGGGTAGAGTGCCATGGCATCAGAGCTCACAGCAACCTCCAACTCCCAGGCTCAAGCGAGTCTCCTGCCTCAGCCTCCCAAGCAGCTGGGACCACAGGTGCCCGCCACAATGCCCGGCTATTTTTTGGTTGCAGCCATCATTGTTGTTTGGCAGGCCCAGGCTGGATTCGAACCCACCACCTTAGGTGTATGTGGCTGGCGCCTTAGCCACTTGAGCCACAGGCACCGAGCCATACACATTGTTCTTTACCAACTTTCTTTGCCAATATTGAAGTAAGCAACAAATTGGTAAGATTAGTTTCACACCATGCTTTCCAGTCCCTTTGGCTAAGTATAGTTTAAAAGGCCTCAGTGGGCTGGTTGTGGTGGCTCACACTTGTAATCCCGACCCTCTGGAAGGCCAAGGCAGGTGAATCTCTTGAGTTTGGGAGTTCCAGACCAGCCTAAGAGAGGACACCACAGCCTCCCCCCATGCCCGTCTCTACTAAAAAAAAAAAAATAGCTGGATATTGTGGCCAACACCTGTAGTCCCAGATACTGGGGAGGCTGAGGCAAGAAGATGGCTTGAGCCTAAGAGTTTGAGGTTGCTGTGAGCTAAGACGCCACAGCACTCTACGTGGGCAATAGAGTAAAAGTAAAAATTAAAATTAAAAAAAAGAGGACCTCAGTGGATTGAGGAATAGTGGAACAGAAGCATGCCTGATTGCTGGAGAACTGGGTTTAGGGCAGAGAAAATGGTGTAGTTAGCATGCTTAGGACTGACCCAGCAGGAGTGCTGAAAGTGTATGTAAGTTGGGAAAGAACAGTGTTCTTTCCAAAGCATGGATGATTTGTCTTGGATGAGCTTGTCTGAAACAATAATTCTTGTTTATGTGCGATTTTTACAGTACTTGCCTTGGAAAACACAGAGCTTCTCAGCACAGTACCTCAAGTTCTTCCAAGGAATAATTATAATAAATAGTTTTAGAGCTACAACAAGGTTGGCAAGGATGAGAGTAATCAGGGAACAGCAAGGACAGTGGGCAGTGAAGGAAGAAATGGCACAGGATCAATAACCTCAGATTGGTGGAGACGTGAAGAGTGGGGGAAATCACTCCAGAGTGCTGGCTCTTCCCTGCATTGCAGAAAGGGACCAGTTGTTTCTACAGTCTCGTCTCTAACCTTCTCTCTATCCCATTTTCCTTTCATACCTCAAATTATGAACATCTTGAGGGCAGGGATCACAACTCTCATCCAGTCCTCCATTAAGAAGGACTTAATGCTTGGCCTTTGATAGACAACCTTGAGGTCTAATCTTCAAATGATACTTGACGTTACTTACTGCGTATTTGATTTGTAAATGCAGTTTAAAAATTGACTTTTTTCTCTTATACAATGAATAGAATGGGTTCTATTTAGACATTTTAAAAATGTTTATTATACTCTAGCTTTGGTAGTCATCTAGTGAAAGATTAAAACCTCTAGCATATAGAAATTTTATGTTTAAATTTTCTTATTTCTTTGATTACCATAGAAATAGCTGTTAGTAAGTGAAGATTTTTAAATGCAAATGCTATATAAGGATAAAGAGGTAATGACTCGACTTTATTAAATGAGTGACACTTGCCAACTCCTGATAACTCCATGGACTCCTAATGACAGTGTTGACTATGTGTCACACTCAGAGTGTGACCTCAAACTGGCAGGTGTGACTACAGCACAGTTTCCTCCTTAGTGTAATACAGGTACACTCTGTTCTCTGTTAAGTGACTTGTCATTGTGTTTCCATTGAATCTTAGAGTGGTGAGTGCTTTAGGGTAACAATTCCAGAGTTTGACTGTCTGGGTTTGGATCCTGGCTGTCCCCTGAGCAAGCCATTTAACTTCTAAACCTCAGTTTCCTCATGTGGAAAATGGGGACCCTAGTAGTAGCTTAACTTTTAGGTTTGGTCTAAGAATTCCGTTTTTTAATTTTTTTATTTTTCTCAATTCCATTTTAGATACTCCAGTTTTAATTAGGAGTAAATAAGTATGTTTTTCTTACTATTTTTGACTAGAAATAATGACCTTTTAATAGAAATATAAAGTAGAAATTATGACCTTTTAAAGCAGGGGTTGCACAGTGGCACCCAATAGGCTGAATTTGGTCTGCAGATCATTTTTGTTTGGTGAGTATGGTATTTACCTTTACTGGAAGATGTGTTTGGTGGCTAATACTCAACAATTCATCATACTTCTGTCTTTCTCAGAGCATCTTATACTTGCTTACCAGGCCCCCCGACTTCAGAGATTCTGATTCAGGAGGTATAGAGTGAGGAATGCCTGCTGTTAAGAGGCAGACCACACCTTTTGGATGGCAGCAGAAACCATGCTCTACAGGAAAATGTTTGGTAAAGGGGGCTGTCCAAATACAAATACTGCAAGCTGGGGCCCCAGGAAGAAACTTGGCACCAGGTAGTGTTTTGGGGGTTTTTTGGAGACAGCCTCAAGCTATCGCCCTGGTCCTGGGTAGAGTGCCTTTACATCTCAACTCACAGCAACCTCCAAATCCTGGGCAAGTGATTCTCCTGCCTCCGCCTCTCAAGTAACTGGGACTACAGGCTCCTGCCACAACACTCAGCTGTTTTTTGGTTGCAGCCGTCATTGTTGTTTAGCAGGTCCAGGCTGGATTCGAACCCGCCAGCTCAGGTGTCTGTGGCTGGTGTCTTAGCCACTTGAGCCTCAGGCGCCGAGCCACCAGGTTGATTTTTTGAGGGTCTTTGTGTCCACTTTTAGAGCATTTATCCTTTAACTTAAAAAGAGACTATCAGGTGTTTGAAAGAGGGTGTGAATTGCTTATTTACTGAGGGACTGTTCCATCCGTGGCCTGTTTTTGTTCTGGCTTGGCTGGTGTATGGCTGTCCTGTGAACCTGAGTGGGGGACAGCTCTTCCAGGTACCAGAGTTGGCTCGTGTGCTCCTGCCTAGACAGGGAAAGGTTATGAGAAAGGACTCTAGGATCTAGTGAGTTCAGATCTCATCCCTGCTACTTTTTCAACTGCTAGACTTTGATAGGTCATTGGACCTCTCTATACCTCAGTTTCTACTCTGGAATTCAAATAATAATTGTACTTACCTCATGACAGCTTTTGATGGGGATTGAATGAGTTAGTGCCTGCTTCAGAAGCAGTGCTTGGCATGTAGCCAGTTGTTAAATGTTTTAGCTAAAACCTGGGAGTGAGGGAAGAAGTGTTTTATGGCATGACAGATAACCAAAACTGACTTATTACAAAATGAATGTGATATTCCGGCCATCAGCTCAGTTTTCATCTCTCCCCCTAGACAGAAAATCAAAACCCTGGACTTGGTCATTGCACAACGATGGGGCCCACCATGTTACCAATTTTACCTTTTAGAAATCGTGATTTCATTCTCATATCACTTCTCTTTGTCTCCATTCCCCTTTGCTTCAAGAAATCCCAAGAATCAGGTAGCTGAGACTGAAAAAATTAAAGATGTCGGCTTCCTAAAGGCTTTCTTTTTCGTTGTTATGGATGTGTGTGTGTGTCGTATGTGTGCCTTAAATGTGTAAGGGGTTAGTGACGGCAATGTGTAGGGTTTTTTCCTTCAACATTTTACTTCTAGAAAATTAAAACATACAGAAAAATTAAAACAGCTATATAGTGAATTCTGGTATGTGGAGGCTTTTAAAAGAAAAACCTCATTCATTTTTTAAGTAAAAGCTAATAATGGAATGTTATAAACATGAAAAAGCGCATAAACTAATGTAAGAGACTCTGTATACCTGCCTCCTAGGTTTAACTCATGTTAATATTGCCCTGTATTTTCATCACTCTTCTGAGGAAAGTTATACAATATTTAAAAATTTTTAGAAATAATTTCCCTCCTTCCATTCCCAGAAGAAATCACTGCTTGTCTGTGTACTCCCTCTTTATTTCTTTATTGGAGATAGAGTTCTCATTCTGTTGCCTTGGGTAGAGTGCTTTGGTGTCCTCATATTCACAGCAACCTCAGACTCTTGGGCTCAAGAATTCCTCTTGCCTCAGTCTCCTGAGTAGCCGGGAACATAGTTACCCACCACCACTCCCAGCTAGTTTTTCTATTTTTGATAGAGATGGGATCTTGCTCTTCTTCAGGCTGGTCTTGAACCCCTGAGCTCAAGCAATCCACCTACCTCAGCCTCCCAAAGTGCTACTGAGAGAGTGGCAGTGCCACAGCTCCATGGCTGGATGTCCCAAGCTCCTGTTTGCTATAGCTGAGGGAATTGGAGGTTGGAAAGAGCCAGTATCAAATGGAACGTGTTGTTAGGGCCCCTTCTGGCTACATGTATATGGTGAGGTGGGACTGGAGAGTGAGGGAAGCTGGGCTTCCTCCTCCTCTCCTTTGCAGTGCCGTGCACAGCCCTGGAGTCCGTGTAGGGAGTCCCTCACATCCTCTGGGTGAATCAGAGCAGTTGTCCTGCACATAAGAAATGCTCTAAGGATTCTCTGAAATGCATTTGTGGAGAAATATGACAGAATGTTGGTTTTAGAAACCGAAGCCTAAAGTCCGGACACAGCTAAACTGGTTAAGAGTGAGGCAATAAGGTAAACAAAGAGCGTATTAAACAACAGAGCAGAGATGAAAACTGCAAAATCCACGCTGAGAGAAACTCTGTATGTCAAGCTTTGGTCTCTTCTGCATAAGGACAGCAAGGAAAAAAAGAGGCTCAGGGGAAACATATATATTAAAAAAGAGTTAAGAGACATAACAACAGTTGCAGAAGTTGGGCCTTATTGTTCGTTTGTGTTTGTTTCTTGAGACAGAGTTTTAGTCTGTCGTGCTGGGTAGAGTGCCACGGTGTCATCACAGCTCACAGCAACTTCAAACTCTTAGGTTCAAGCAATCCTGTTGCCTCAGCCTCCCCGGTAGCTGGGACTAAGGGCACCTGCCACCACGCCTGGCTAGTTTTCCGACTTTTAGTAGAGACAGGGTCTTGCTCTTGCTCAGGCTGGTCTGTTACTCCTGAACTCAGGCAGTCCACCTGCCTTGGCCTCCCAGAGGATTGCAGGCATGAGATACTGTGTCTCACTGGAACTTTTTCTGGAATGCCCATGAGAGCTATTGTCCTACCTGGTCTGACAGTTAAGTTCATGAATTCATCCTAGGTAAAGTACATACCTCATTGCTGAATAATTGGTACAGTTTATTAGGGAAGTCCTTCAAAGGTGACCAATGAAATAAAAAAATGTGAAAATACTAACTAGTAAGACATACAATGATGAAAATAAGACAATCTGACATGGCAGTGACTGGCAGGAGAATCTTCAGGGAAGACTTAATTGAGGATAATGTCATAATCCCCAGTAAAGAAGGTGCTCCATGAACAACTTTTTGTTTGGGGCAGAATCTCATTCTGTGCCCTGAGTAGAATGCCATGGTGTCATAGTTCACAGCAGCTTCAAACTCTCGGACTCAAGTGATCCTCTTGCCTCAGCCTCCTGAGTTGCTGGGACTACAGACAACACCCAGCTGGTTTTTCTATTTTTAGTAGAGATGGGGTCTTGCTCTTAGGCTGATCTTGAACTCCTGAGTTTAAGGGAATCCTCCTGCCTTAGCTTCCCAGAGTGCTAAGATTGCAGGTGTGAGCCACTGTGCCCAGCCACTTCACAACCAACATTTTGAATGTCAGGAAGGTACCAGCCATGGGGAGAGAGTCTGGGCAAAGTCAGGGAGGGGGAACAGTGAATGCAAAGACTCTGCAGTTGGCGTGCTTGAGGGACAGAAAAAAGGGTAGCATGGCTAGACTGTCACGGACAAGTTGTTGGTGTCACAGTGAGAAGCAGCAGTCCAGCAGAAAGCACTAGAAGGGCTGCTTTAACTGTCATGAGATGGCCTTCACTGCCTTGTGTCCCGTTTGGGGAGAATGCCCTGGTTTTATATCTCTCTTTTTAGTCATGCTCTCAGTTTCTCTTGCCAGGATGGTGTATTTGGGGGAGAAGGCCTCAAAGAGGTAGTACCTCAGTACCTGCATGTTAATTGCAATTAGGTAGAAAGATTCTTGTTGCAGACCCTTGGATTTGCTGCACTCTCCTTTTCAGTGCCATTTCTGTGACAAGGCCTTTATGAACCAAGCTTTCCTACAAAGTCACATTCAGCGGCGCCACCCTGAAGATTCTCACTTTGGTAAGTAAAAGGCTGTGTTTTGGAGCTATTATCTTTCTGATCCCTTTTTCCTTTTTTTTTTTTTTTTTTTGTAGAGACAGAGTCTCACTTTATCACCCTCGGTAGAGTACTGTGGCGTCACAGCTCGCAGCAACCTCAAACTCTTAGGCTTAAGCGATTCTCTTGCCTCAGCCTCCCAAGTAGCTAGAACTTGGCTACTAGGACAGGCACCTGCCACAACGCCTGGCAATTTTTTTTGTTGCAGTTTGGCAAGGGCCTGGTTTGAACCCGCGACCCTCGGTATATGGGGCCGGTGCCCTACCCAGTGAGCCTCAGGTGCTGCCCAATCCCTTTTTCCTTTTTACAATGAGACACGGTCCAATGCATTTCTCAATTCTTTGAAAAGAAAGCATCGTAGTTCTTGTGCCTCCTGGATGCTGTTAGCAACAACAGGAGTTCTGTTCTCCCTAGTCTTGCATTCTAATTGTGGTGGGGGGGCAAGGAGACACGTTTAAGGAAACAAATGAGTCCTTCTTAATAGTCACAAGTGTGATGAAGATCATGTTGCAGAAGAATGGGGTAGAGAGTGAGTGTTGTAAAGCCTCACCAAAGAGGCAATATCTGTTCTAAGACGAGAATGATCAGGAGGTTCCAGTCTGGTGAAAACCTAGGAAGAAAGTGTCCCAAGGCAAGAGATTGCCAGCTGTAAGTAGTGTGAGGGGACACCAGGGCTGTGCATTTGAGGAATAGAGAGGAGGCTGGTGCAGTGTTGAGCAAGGCCAGGGTGTTTGGTAAGGCTGGAGAGGTGGGACATGCCCACAGAGGTAGGGTGGCATAATCTAATCTGGACCTTAAAATGACACCCCGTGGCTGAGGGTGGATACTAGACTATAGTTGACGGTGGAAATAGGAGGAGGAGTGAGGAGGCTGCAGGTAAAGGAGTTGGTAGCCAGGACTTCAGTGGTCCAGAGCGGGTGGGAGGTGAAGATGGAAAGGATGAGTGTGGGCTCAGAGCCCATGGAGGAGTGACTCAGTGTGACAGTGAGAGACAAGCACATACAGTGCTGGGTCTCTGTTCTCCGTGTGTGGGTGCATGGTGGCTATGTCTCCTGGGGTGGGAAGCATTTGAAGGAAGAAGAAGAATGGAGAATCTGTGTTGGCCATGAGTACGTTGACATCACATGTAAAATAGATGTGCAAATGTGGGCTCTAGCAGGCTGCAGCTTGAGGTGGAGACCCAGGCTGGAGCTGAAAATCCAAGGCACATTCGGATAGAGCTGAGCTGGCCAAGATCACCTCAAAAGACAAGAGAAGATGGTGAGGCCAGGCCGAGGCTCTTCCAACACCAGGAGCTCAGGAAGAGCAGCAGTGAAGAGCGAGCCATAGCCTCTGACAAGGCAGGGGGGAAGCCTAGGGAGTGGGTTGTCATGGAAACACTGGAAAAGGAGGCAGTCATCAGTTGTATTAAATGTTCTGGAGGCTCAGATTAAGATGAAGAGTGAGAATTTACTGGTGTTGTGAATACAACTGTTGGTGACCTCGACACTGACGCTCAATGCACTACAGGGGACAAAAGCCTGATTTTAGTGAGCCAAGCTGAAAATCAAGGGGAACTGGGCCTATGGGACCTAGACATCAACTTCAGTAACATTCCCTGGGAAGGAGAGCAGAGATACGAGACATTATCGTCTGGACAGAAACATGGGACCAAGGGAAAATTTTTGTTTTGTTTGACGTGGGAGATACTAAGATGTGTTTGGGGGCTGATAAGAACCAGAATATAGAGGGAGAGATGAAGGCAGAAGAGAGGGAAGGGGGCTTTGTGGCTTATTATTTCTCAAAAGCAAAGAATGTAAAGTGTCTTCTCCACCAGCAGATCAAAGCTTTCTGCAGATTGCCACAGTAACACCCAGAGGTTTCTCATTCTGATCTTGAATGTTTGCAATATCTAGACATGTGTACTTAGCTTGTTAGAAAATGCCTGTGTTCCCTTCCAATTGGGGCCAGTCTCTTTCCATGCCTGCCCATTTCAGGTAAATAGCTTTACTTAAGAAATAGCTACAGTTTGTAGAAAGAAAATAAATGGGATAAAATTCCATTTATAAACCTTGGACCACTGACAAAATTTAGCAGTCTATTGGAAAAGTTGAACAGATGAAATATTTTAATTAATCTGTCATTCTTCAGCGTGAAACTGACCTTCTTTCTCTTCTGTTTCAGTATCTTACTCTATCTCATACTCATTCCAGAGAGGGTTTCAGACTCTGAAATGAGTATTATTTCTTCAGGTCATCTTTGCGATTCTGACTTTCTACTTTGGTTTCCATCCCTTTCATGTCTGCACTCACAGACACATGTATACCCATTCAGTCATGTGTACATCTGCATGTAAGTACATGTGCATAAGTATTCTTCCCTTCACTTGTTGCTTCCTTTTACAACTTCCTGGTACCTCACTTTTGCCCCAGTTGATAGAGTATGGCCCGAGTTTGCATTTGGAATGCCAGTGCCAGCCTGGCAGCCGTGGGGGTCCTCAGGAATGTTCAGTGGGGGCCAGAAGGATGGTGCCCATAGAGTGTGAGCATGGTGGTTCCTGCAGTGAAAGCTGTTGCTTCCCTCCTCTGACTGAGACCGGCATCTCGAAGAAGAGCCCCGGGTGCCACGAGGTCAGAGCAGGCAGGATTATTCCTTGTTACCTTATTGCCCCCTGAACAGGGCTCTCAAACGGTCCCTCTAGGATAATTCAACCTCAGCACAGAGGCTGAAAGAATCTGCTAAAAATAATTCAGTGCTCCAAGATACGAAGCACTCCAAATAAACACCAAAGAGCAAAAAATGGCTCAAGTGGCACGAACGAAGTAACAGTATCTCAAGTAAGAGCAGTTTCCTTTGTCTGGCCAATAGGATCGTACCCCATAAGTTTTCCGCTGCTTTTCTTAAGAGTGGGTGTCTTAATGAGATTTTCTGTTGCAGCAGAGTATAAGAAGAAGGCTCAGACTGACAAGCTCCAGAATGAGATCGACTTGCTGAAGGAGCAGCTGCAGCTCACCCAGTCCCAGTTAGAGGCAGCCCAGCACTCCCATGCAGTCAGACTGTCCAAGGTAGGTGGAGACATTTGGAAATGATGGTGCTTTAATCACAGTGGGCTGTATGTAATTCAGTTGTGCCACTCCCTCTAATAAACGGATGACACGTAGGAGTTTGTGCAACTCAATAAAATGTGATTGTATTTTCTATTGCCAGCATACTCTTTAGTGTCTTACTACAAGGCATATCACTGGTAGTATCGGTCACTTTTTTGGAGGTGTTGTTTTTAATTGAGGTGAAATTCTCATAATGTATAACTTTATGCATTTTCCTCCGTTTGCTTAAAGTAATCCATGTCTGTTGTCTTACATTTCCATGAGTCAGAAGTCTGACCCGCATCTCACTAGGCTAAAATCAAGGAGTCAAGAGGGCTGTGTTCCTTACTGGAAGCCATGAGAGAGAATATTTCCGGCTTATTTGGCTGTTGGCAGAATTCAATACCTTGCAGGTTGCAGGACTGAGGTCCACACCTTTGTGCTGGCTGTCCGCTAAGGGCTGCTCCTGATGGCCCTGTGAAGCTGCCTGTGATCCTTGGCTCTGGGCCTTCCTTCTCCATATTGACCACCAACAGTAGGTCACGTCCCTCTCATACCTTTGATCTGCTCTGTTTTCTTCCTTCTCAACTGACCCACGTGTCAGCCCTGTTGGGTGCTTGGAGCGTCTTACTCAGAGTTAGTTACTCAGGGGGAAAGAAGGCTGTGCTGTGTTGGTTCTGAGCGCTGTGGGTCACTGCAGTCACTGTGCTATGCATGGGTACCAAGTATGCCATAGCTAATCCAGTAAGATTAACTTCCATACACTTAATACAAAGACTAAGACCAACGAGGAGCATTTCTTTCCTCATCCCTGCTGAAGGGACAGCATGCTCAGTCTTCCTTGTTTCCCCCATGGGGACAAGAAGTATGACTTTGTAGAGGGAACAGCAGTTCATTTGACATGGGGTATTGATCCTTCTGTCACTGGCTTGTTTCATTTAGTGTGATGTCCTTGAGGTTTATCTGTGTCACAGCCTATGTCAGAATTCCCTTGCCCTTCAGACTGAATAGTGTCATTGCACGTGTGTACCACATTTTGTTTACCCATTCATTTGCTGTTGTACACATGCGTTGCTTCCACTTCTTAGCCATTGTGAGTGATGCTGCTATGAACATGGGCATACCTCTGGCCCTTTGAGACACAGTTAACCATTTTACAGTGTATAATTCAGTAGCATTTAGTATATTCACAATGTCGTGCAACCACCAACTCTCTAGTTTTGAATGTTTTTCAGCCCCACAGAAAAATTACCTATACCCAGTCACTCCCACTATCCCTGTCCTCTGGTGACTCCTAATCTTTTTGTCTCTGAATTTACCTATTCCGAATATATCACACTCACAAAATAACATACATGTGACCTTTTACATCAGGTTTCTTTCTTTTTCTTTTTCTTTTTTTTTTTAAAGACAGAGTCTCACTTTGTCGCCCTCAGTAGAGTGCTGTGGCATCACAGCTTACAGCAACCTCCAGCTCTTGGGCTTGGGCGAGTCTCTTGCCTCAGCCTCCCAAGTAGCTGGGATTATAGGCACCCACTACAATGTCTGTCTATTTTGTTGTTGTTGTTGTTGCAGTTTGACCGGGGCCAGGTTTAAACCCACCACCCTCACGGCATATGGGGCCAGCGCCCTACTCACTGAGCCACAGGTGCCACCCATATTATAATGTTTTCGAGGCTCATCTAAGTTATAGGTGTATCAGTATTTCATTCTGTTCTATTGCTGAGTAATAAATGGTCTATTGTGTATATGTCTAGACAATAATTTGTTTATCCAGTCATCATACTGACTTTGTGTCTACCTTTTTGGCTATGATGAATAATGTAGCTGCAAACATTTGTGTGCAATTTCTATGTGGACATTTTTCTTGAGTACACATATATATTTGGGAGTGGAGTTGCTAGGTCTTGTGGTAATCTCATGTTTAACTTTTTGAAGAACTGTTAAGCTGTTTTTCCACATTAGCTGCAGCATTTTGTATTTCCAATAATGTTTATATTTGCTAACACTTAACAGGCTTCTTTTTGTGGGGGGCGGAGACAGAGTCTCACTTTCTTGCCCCCAGTAGAGTGCTATGGCCTCATAGCTCAAGCAACCTCAGACTCCTGGGCTCAAGCGATTCTTTTGCCTCAGCTTCCTGAGTAGCTGGGACTACAGGTGCCTGTGATGAAGCCCGGCTATTTTTAGAGGTAGAGTCTCCTTCTAGCTCAGGCTAGTTTCAAACTTGTGAGCTCAGGGGATCCGCCCACCTCGGCCTCCCAGAGAGCTAGGATTACAGGCATGAGCCACCCCAACTGGCAGTTTGTTTTCTTAAAGGGGTGCAGTGGTATCTCATTGGAGTTTTGATTTGCACTTTGTTTATAACCAGTGATATTGAACATCTCTTCACGTGCTATTGTTCATTCCTATGTCTTTTTTTGTTTTTGCTAACATTTTTATGTATTCATTTAAAAAAAAAATTTTTTTTTGAGACAGAGTCTCACTTTGTTGCCCTTGGTAGAATGCCATGGCATCATATCTGACAGCAACCTCAAACTCCTCAAGACTATTTCATATTTCAGTCTTTCACCCTTTAGGTTAAATTCATTACTAGGTATTTTACTCTTTGTGATGCTATTGGAAAAGGAATTCTTTTCCTAATTTCCTTTTTGGATTATTCATTGGACTGATCATTGGTGGTCTGCAGAAACAACTAGTTTTTGGATGTTGATTTGCTGAACGTTTATCACTTTAATAGTTTTTTTTTTTTTTTTTTGTAGATTCTTTCTATGTGAGTTTCTTTAAATGTCTGTTAAATTTTGCCAGTAAAACCAGTAGGTCCTGAACTTTTCTATTTTGAGAAGTTTGTGATTACTGTGTTTATCTCTTTACTTGTTGAAAATGTGTTGAGATTTTCTTTTTCTTCTTGACTCAGCTTTGGTAATTTTTGTGTTTCTAGGAATTTGTCCATTTTGCCCTGATGATCTAACTTGTTGTACAAGTTCATTGTATTCTCTTACAGTCATTTTAATTTCTCTATGGTCAATAGCAATATCCTCACTTGACTTCTCAGAGCAGCTGAGGGTTTATCAGTTTTGTTGATCTTTGCAAAGTTATAACTTGTGGTTTCATTGCTTCCCTCTTTTGCTTTTCTGTTTTCTAATTCCCCTTTGCTCTCATCTTCATTACTTCCTTCCATCTGCTGGCTTTGGGTTTGGTTTGTTCATCTTCTTCTAGTTTTCTAAGCTATGAAGTTAGATTGTTGATTTAAGATCTTTTCTTCTTTTTCAGTGTAGCCTTTAATGGCTGTACATTTCCCTATGAGCACTGATTTTGCTGCATCCCATATGTTTTGGTATACTGTATTTTCATTTTCATTCATCTCAAAGTATTTTCTAATTTCTTTGGTGAGACTTTCTCACTAATTTCCATGTATTTACTACTTTCCAGTTTTCCTTCTATTGTTGGTTTCTAGTTTTATTCTATGGAGATCAGAGAAGATTCCTCGCATGCCTTTAATCTTTTTAAATATTAGGAACACTTTATGGACTAACATTTGGTCTCTCCTGGTGGGTGTTCCACAAGCGTTTAAGAAGAATGCACACTGTGATGTTTGGGTGGACACTGTTTTATGTATGCTTGTTAGATCTAGTTAGTTCATAGTGTTGTCAAGTCCTCAATTTAGAGTAACAAAGTCTTGTCATTGAGAAATCAAGTGCTGAGTGAGTAGGCCTTGAATCTGGTACCCAGAAAACTGAGTCTAGTCTTTCTAGGTGGGAGGGGGTTACTCTACCCAAGACAGTATGTTTGTATTTTACAAACTAATATATGACTTCTATACAAGTTCACAGAAGACAGAAACTGGAGACTTATGGCCTCTGTGTTTGTTGGGCTTTTTTCTTTCTTTCTTTCTTTCTTTTTTTACAGTTTTTGGCTGGGGTTGGATTTGAACCAGCTACCTCTAGCATATGGGGCTAGCGCCCTTTGAACCATAGGCGCCACCCTGTGTTTCTTAGTTTTAAGGGATGTAAGAACAGGAGGATGGTATGTGCTGCCTTTAGTTTAAAAAAATCATGGTGCAGATCTACCATTATAGGAAGTATTATTTATTATAAGCCTAACTCAAATAAGCAATACTAGCCAACACATTTGAGGTGAACCTATGATCACTTATTTTAAATATTGCATATTTGCCTCATACCAGAATTTTTAAAGCCATGTATTAAAATAATTTTAGGAATATGAAATGCAGAAAACAAAAGAGGAAGACTTTCTGAAGTTATTTGATAGATGGAAGGAGGAAGAAAAGGAGAAACTGGTTGATGAAATGGAAAAGGTCAAGGAGATGTTCATGAAGGAGTTTAAAGAACTAACTTCTAAGAATTCAGCTTTAGAATATGTAAGTAATTGAAGGTGGGAATTCTCATGGTCTTGGTTGCCTTGAGAGGTGGTGTTAGGTAGGCATTATGGCCAGAGGATACAGGAACCTTTACCATGCCCTGGTGTAGACTCCCCCCCACCCCACAAGAATCTTGAGGGAGTGTGAGGCACACAGGAGACACAGCAAGGCAGAGATGTCCTTTTGCTAAAGGTGGGGGTTTGGCCCAACCCCCCTGGTTGAATACTCATGGGGTACATTTGGTCAGATCATAGAAGAAGTCCTTTTTTTTCTTATCTGGTTAGGTTAGCCTTTCTGAGTTTTGGAATTTCCCACTGTCTGTGTGAGAAGGAGGAAGCAGACCCTGAAAGACAGAAAGAGAACCTTTGCCTGGCCCCCTCCTCACCCTGTGGGAGCAGCCCTGGTCCACCCTGCCCTGGTCACATACAGAGAGATGCCCAAGCAGCCAATCAGTGTCCTCCCACGGGAATTCCAAGCTCACCTACAGTTTTGATCCAGGGACCTGAGCAAAGGTCCTTGAGCTCCCTCTAGGGTCCAACAAGTTCTATAAATGAAAATAGATATTTTTAGAATTCACCTACGTCTGTCTCTAAAACTCTTTAAACTCCAGCATGGAGAGTGACAAACCTCATAAGCCCCATGGACCAAATCTGGCATCCCACATGTTTTCATATGGCCTAAGAGCTAAGAATGGTTTTTATGTATTTAATTGGTTGAGAAAACAGAAGACTTTCAAGTGACACGTGAAAATTATATGCAATTCACATTTCAGTGACCTTAGATGAAGTTCTACTGGGACAACCATGCTCATTCATTTATACTTCTTTTTTCCTTTATTAGTCAATTTATTTCAGGTTATTGTGAGAGTACTCGGACACTTCTGTCTGTGGTACTTTGGTGCTGCAGTGATAGAGTTGAATGTTTTGTCTGAGACCTAGTGTCAAACTATAGATACCTTGATACCTGGATGAGATGGTGTCTGTCAGGTTCCTCCACTAAAAAGTGTCTCTCTTCCCACCCTTTCTGCACTATTTATTTATTTATTTATTTATTTTTGAGACAGAGTCTTACGCTGTTGCACAGTTTGGTACAGGTGGCACCATCATAGGTCACTGCAGCCCCCACCTCTTGGGCTCAAGTAATTCACTTGGCCTCAGCTTCCTGGTTAACTGAGACTACAGGCATGTGCCACCATGCCCCAGCTAGTTTTACTTTTTGAGATGGAGTCTCACTATGTTGCCCAGGCTGGTCTCAAACCCCTGGACTCAGACAGTCCTCCTGCCTTGGCTTTCCTAAGCCTTATAGGCATGAGCCATTGCGCCCAGCTCATATTATACTTTTTAAAATGAAGTCACTGTGAGCAGCCCACATTTAAGGAGTAAAGAAATATGCTCCCCCTAACTTTTTCTTGTTCAAGTTTACCTTCTATGATTTTCTGAGAGTTTTGGTTACAAGTAACTTTGGGGGCAACATCAGAAGTAAAGGGTAAAATTAAAATATTATGTCCCCACTGATATTATTCCTGGACAATGTTGGCCTCTCACAAAATCATCTTAGAAGCTATCTGCACCCAGGTTTTCTGTTTCTGGCCTCTGCCTGGTGCTTGTCAAATTTTTTAAGGCCCATTGTCTAAGAAGGTTAGGTTTTCCTTTCCCTTTGACACCCTGTGCATATTCTGATGGGAAAACCAGAAAATAGAAACAAGCCATTTGAACCACGAGGAAGGAGGAGTATCCAGGAGGAAAGTCAGCTGTCAGGAGGGCTGCATGCACCCCAATTGTGTTCTCTGCTCCAGTCTTAACCAAAGTCTGACATTTGTGATCTTGAATGTTATCTTACAGCAACTGTCGGAAATCCAGAAGTCCAATATGCAGATCAAGTCCAACATAGGCACACTGAAAGATGCACACGAGTTTAAAGAAGACCGTTCTCCATATCCTCAGGATTTCCAAAATGTGATGCAGCTTCTTGATAATCAGGTAGTAGAAGTAGGCGCCGGCTGCAGTAGGGGCCTTTCTTTTCTTCATGGAGTAATTTATAATGACGTCATCTGCAGAAAAATGTCTCTTTTAGTGCCCATGAACACACCTAGCTCCTTTTTTCTTGGCACCTAAAATGTGTAAGAGGTGTTCATGACATGCTTGCTGTGGACTAATAGATGTGGATTCACAAGAGTTGGTAAAGTTGTTTGCTTTCTTCCCTGTTGTAATGCGAAGTTGAATTAGCTAGGACTACCTTGGTTTCATGCTTTCATATTTGAGATGTAGTTCTCCATTTCCAAAGGTGCAGAAAGGCATTAAAGCACCCCATTTCTTTTCAGAGCTTAACTATACTGCTACATTAGTGAACTGAAGATCTTTTACATTTATCAAACACAATGACTTTATTTGGAAGTGAACCTCTGTTGTCAGCACAGTCTTCACAAGGGTTATTTTGGTCACAGTGGTTTAGGGGAACAATTATTTTTTTTTTTTTTCTGAGACAGAGTCTCATTTTGTTACCCTCTTTAGAGAGCTATAGTGTCACAGCTCACAGCAACCTCAAACTCCTAGACTCAGAGATTCTCTTGCCTCAGCCTCCCGTGTAGCTGGGACTGCAGGCGCCCACCACAACACCCAGCTATTTTTAGAGATGAGGTCTCACTCTTGCTTAGGCTGGTCTCGGACTCCTGAGCTCAAACAATCCACCCGCCTTGGCCTCCCAGAGTGCTAGGACTTATTTTTTTAATCCAGAAAGCAAGTAGAGATTAAATTTTATTCAGTTTATTTAAATTCTTATTTAACATTAAAAAAAAAAAAAAAGCCTGAGTCATTATAAAAAGGTAAGTGGGTTTTAGAAATAGGGACGCTGCTGTTTGCTTCCATGCTTGCGTCTTGCTGTTCTCTGCCAAGTCTGCCTTCACCTTGGCAGCCAGGCTGACCATGTCCCTGTCCTGTCTAAAGTCCTTCTGTTGCTCCCTGCCACCATCTCCATTTTTTACAAAGGGAAGTACAGAATCCTTGGCCAGCACATAGGACCCCTCAAGGTTTGGA
The DNA here is from genome assembly GCA_963574575.1 of Galagoides demidoff. Lineage (NCBI taxonomy): Eukaryota > Metazoa > Chordata > Mammalia > Primates > Galagidae > Galagoides > Galagoides demidoff. The sequence continues at coordinate 17,302 of CAUYQV010041133.1, forward strand.
CCCTGCGTCACCGCTACTGTTCCTAATGCTGGAGTGGTGGGAGCTGGGGGTTCCGTCTTCGCCTCTGCTCCACCACTTTCTCACCTGTCATGCATCTCCCAGTGTTCAGGACTGTCTCTTACTCAGTCTCCAGGATTCAGCCAGGAAGGTGCTTCTTGCAAAGAGTTCTCCTGAACTGTAGCATTTCTTTAGTGACTTAAGTGGCATCTGATCCCATCCGTGTGGGAATTTTCTAACCCAGTGTCCACCTGCCTCCTGCACAGAGGAGGGCTTGTTTCTTAATCTGTTCCTAGCCTGCTGGTGGCCACCCAGCTGAGTGCCTGGCACATGGGGGGAGACCAGGAGCTGTCTCCTGAACTGAACTACAATGGTTGCTCCCAGCAGGCTAGAAACCACAGCTTATCTCTCATGAATTGAAAGGACATGGTTATGAAATCCTGAGGTCCCCCCTGTAGTTTTTCTGTTTCCTTCCTGTGAGCTGTGTTGTTGATTTGGAACCCATGGACTCAGAAAGCTTGGTGTTTCCTTTTGGTCCTTTAGGTTAGCAAAGTAGCACCTATTTTTGTAAATAAAATGTTATTAGAACTCAGCCACACTTATTTCCATCTTTTTGTGTGTTTTTAACTTATTTTTTGGGAGGGGGGACAAGGTCTTACTCTGTCAGCTAGTCTGGAGTGCCGTGCTGCAGTCACAGCTCACTGTAACCTGGAATTCCTGGGTTCAGGTGATCCTCCTGCCTTAGCCTCCCAAGAACTGGGACTATGCGTGCATGCCACCACGCTTAGCTAATTTTTAAAATCTTCTGTAGAGATGAGGTTTCATTATTTTGCTCAGGCTGGCTTTGAGTTTCTGGTCTCAACCAAGTCTTCCTAGATCTTCCAAAGTGCTGAGATTATAGGTGTGAGTCACCACAGCCAGCCTGTACCTTATGTATGCCTGTTCTCTTCCTACCAGTAATTGAGACTGAGTTTTTTTGGCCTCCAGAGCCTAAAATATAGTATTTACTATTAGCTTTTTAATAGAAAATCTTTGGTGACCCCTCCCTTAACAATACAAGATTAAAACCAGGTACAATTGCATTTAAACATTTTCTACCAGATAAAATACTAAAAAATGCCAGCTGAGATTTCACCAGCTATTTAGATTTCATAGGTACTCACTGAAAAGTAGCCTTCCATTTGGGGTAGGTTTTATTGGGACAATTGTGCATAGATTACTTTTATTTTCTTTTTTTCTTCAGGAAAGCAAGTGGACAGCACGAGTTCAAGCTCTTCAACAGGAACACAAGAAAGAAAAAGATCGGGTAAATTAAGAATCCAATGGCCTGTCAGTGAATCTTTTTTTTTTTTTTTTTTTTTTTTTTAGATAGAGTCTCATTCTCCTGTCCTAGGCTAGAGTACCCTGGCATCATAGCTCACAGCAACCTCAAATTCTTGGTTTCAAGTGATCCTCTTGCCTCAGCCTCCCAGGTAGCTGGGACTGTAAGCATGTACCATAATACCTACCTAGTTATTTTCTTTTTCTTTTCTTTTTTTTTTTTTTTTGTAGAGATGAGGTCTTACTTAGGCATGAGGATCATTTTTGAAAAGAGCATTTTCTTCCCATTAAGGGTAGTATTTGTTTACTTAAGATCTGTGGAGAAATGTGCTACAAAATGTATAATTAACCAAAGGATTGAGACCCTTGGTTCCCAGAGGCCACCCCTGCTCCTTAGCAGCCTGGCTGTTCACTCCTTCAGGCCAGCCAAGGGTGCCTCTCCTGCTTCCATTCTCCCCTCTTGAGGAAGGGCCTGGAACTTCTTCTAAAGGGTTCACCAGAATAAGACAGGCCCACATACGATAATCTTCCTTTTCATTAACTCAGAGTCAGCGGGTTTGGGACCTTAATTTCATCTACAAAGTCCTTTCACCTTTGCCGTATTCTGCTGGTGAGAAGCACATCCCAGGTCCTGCCTGACCCCAGGGACTGCGTCGCACAGGGCAGGTGCTATCTCAGAACTCTTCCATCTGTACCTTCCTCTGGTTTCTGTTTTCTGGTCACCTGCTGTCACTGTCCCTTCCCTGACCTGTTCTCATCACCTCGCACTAGTAGCTCTGATCAGTATTTTAAATAGTTTGCTTGTTTATTGTCTATCTCTGCAACCATATCATCAGCCCTCTGAGTGAAAGGCTAGAGTTATAGCTCTCCGTTGTCTTCCTGGCATCCATGAATGTGCTGAAAATGTGGTTGGCCCTTAGTAAGTACTTGCTGAATCAGCGTGGAAGGTGGCTAGACATCCAACAAGGGGATTATCCAGCCTTGTTTTGTAGATGGAGAAATGCCAGTTGTGAGTTCAGAGGAGCAGGGATGGAAGGGTTGTAGGTCAGAGCACCACTTGCTAGAGGACACCATCTAGGCTCCTATTATGGACCAGGCAGCCACTGCTGGTGGTGATGACTATAGCTAGGACACTGGTGTTCACTTCCCAGCATGTTTTATTGACACTGGCAAAGATGTAGGATCCCAGGATCAGTAGATGGTACTTTCTGTGAACCATAGGTGGCTCCATTGTGCAAGCAGTGTTCTCTGTTGTCCGTCAGTGTTCTGTGGAGGTAAAAGTGGCCTGTTAATGACAGTTCCTGTCCTGGTGTGCTGAAGCTGGCCTCTGTCAGCTTGTGAATGTGCATATTTCTTCTTAATCAGGATTTTGCTTTGTTTTGTTTTCCTGAAAGCTGGTTAACCAGCATTTAGAAATAAATTAGTGGGTGGTGCCTGTGGCTCAAAAGGGTAGGCGCCTGTCCCATATGCCAGAGGTGGTGGGTTCAAACCCAGCCCCTGCCAAAAACTACAAAAAAAAAAGGAAAGAAAGAAATTAGTATTTGTAGTTACCATGTACTTAATCTTTCTAAGATTTCTGTGGGAGAGGCACCATCACCATTCCACAGGCGAGGAAACAGAGGCTTACAAAGATGCTGCCTTGCCCAGGGTCACTGGCATTTGAATTCAGGCCCTCTCTACTCGAGGGAGGTTGTGGAATGGTCACACAAAGGGAGAAGTGAGTAGGGGCCTCTCTGGCTGGCCTGTCAGGTTGTGGACCCTGAGCTGGCACAGTGGGCAAAAGAGGCAGGGACAGCTTTGAGAGGTTACTTTTCTATAAGGGCAAAGGATCTTTCCTTCCAGATGCTTTAAGGTAGTAGGTCCCAAACCAGGCATGCCCTGCAGAATCACCTGAGACTCTTTGACAAAGGACACATGTCCAGCTCTACTCTCTAAGAAGATTCTGATTCAATAGATAGAATCTGAGAAATGTGGATTTGGGAAGGAACAAACCAGAAACTACCTCAGCTATTCTGTTTGGATTCATGGTTTGAACCACTGCTCTTAGATCACTGAGGTTCCTACTCTTGTTCTTCAGGTCAACTTTACAGCCTTGATATTATATTTAGAGACAGAATTCAGATTTCCTTGTTAACTGGGAAGTGATTTTTTTAATCCTGGTTCCTTAAGAGCCCGCTGTGTTCCAGGCACCTGTGGGAATGTCAGTGGTCTTCGGGCTGGAGTGGAATGGTAACTTGTGGTTTTTACACTTCGTCACTAGTCGCGATGGAGAGAAAGGCTGCTGGTGGTCGGAGGAGGAAGGGGAGGCCTTCCTGGCTCCCACACAGGGCCTGTGGGGGCTTCCGTGCCGCCGCCAGGCTTCGCTGCTCCCTCAGCTGTGGGTTTGGCTTGTTTGGAAGCTGCTTACGTCTCCCTTCCTTTCTCTTAAACCCTAACAGAGGGGTGAATTCAATCAGGTTTAGTAATCTCGGCCTGAGACCTAACTATTAATTATTCCACATGATTGGTGCCTACTGTTCCCACAATGCACATATTGTATTTCTCTGTTTAGGGGAAGTTGCATTCGCCAACTTTTTATTGCTTTACCTAGATTCTTGGCAGTCTTTTTTTTTTTCTTCTTTTTAAATAACATTGGTAGGAGTTCAAAGGGAGTCACAGATAAGTGATGGCATGCCCTTTTGACCCAATGGAAGACGCTTAAGCGCTTGGGAGGTTGGGGAATGGTCATGTAAAGGGAGGAGTGGAGGAGGGGTGATGTGCTGCTCTGGGGGAGGAACAAGTGTCAGACTTGAAATGGTAGATCAGGAAAAATGGGCTCGTGGGCTGCAAACCCGCTGGAATCATTTTTGGCCATCTCTTGGTTAGGCTCTTTCCTCTCCTCTCCCAGGGAACTCTTCTTCTGCACTTTTTTAAACTCCTATGTCAGAGTGATGTTATACCCTAGTTTTTTCTACACCCCCTTTGTTGGGACCTGGAACACCTCTCCATGTTGTCAGTCAGATCTAGGACCTCAACCCTCCACTCAGAACCCTGGACATTTATACTGGCTTTCCTTGTTTTCTGGCTTAGCCGTTCCCAGGGTTCTGTAAAGATATAGTGAAAGTTGTTCACGGTGCCTTCCTTGGGGAAGATTCTTAGTATCCCCTGGGACAGAGAGGGTTCTTTTGAGGCTTAATCTGGAAGATCTTTCTAGCTCGACTCCACCCAATATTAATCCCCTCCTCAGAGCAAGGGCATTTAGGAGGCTGGGCTGCTGACTGAGAGCGCTGATTCTGGAGCCGGATGTGAACATTCAGTTCTGGGCTCTGCCCCATCCAGGTGTCTAGATCTGGGCCCCTCTACCTCTCTAGAGTTGAGTTTCTGAGTCTATCCACAACGTTGTATTGTTGATTGAACAAGATGAAGTGCTTATGTGGCACGTAGCACATAGTGGGCATCTATTAAAAAGAGCAGGCAAATGAGGGAACGCTGGTCTAGGGGCTCTTACATGCTCATCTCAGACACTTCCCACCCCTTTATCTGATCTGCACACTATGTGTCCACTGCCAGGCCTTAGACCTGGAATGTCCTGTGCCATAATAACCAGGCTCATTTATTTTTTATTTATTTAAAAAAAATTTTTTTTGAGACAGGGTCATTGCCCAGGCTAGAGTGCAGTGGCATGATCACAGTTCACCATGGCCTGGAACTCCTGGGCTCAGACAGTCTTCCCACTTCATCCTCTGAAGTAGTTGGGACTACGGGTATGTGCCACCATGCCCAGATAATTTTTAAAAATTTTTGTAGAGTCTTGCTGTGTTGCCCAGGCTGGTCTTGAACTCCTGGCCTCGGATAGTCTTTCCCACCTCAGCCTCCCAAAGGTATCACAGGTGTGAGCCACTGCATCTAGCCTCAAGCTTTTTTTTTTTTTTTAACTCTCTGTTTTAGCAACTTTCTGAAATTGCTTTAACTGCATTTTCCTAAATTATTGAAAACACTCTTCTTGAATTCTTTTTGTCCAATATATGTTCCTTCTGACATTATGTTTCTAAAGCTGAGTCCTTCTGTGCCCTGGGCCCTCTCAGTCCTTGCATCTCCTCTTTTCCCTCCTTCTTCCTCTCCTCCTCTCTCCTCTTTTCCTCGGTTTCCCATCACCCTCCTTCCTTTGCTCAGTGTACATTTATTGAGAACCTGCTAAGGGCCAGGGATTATGCCAGTTGCCGGGAATGTAAAAATAATTAAGACGTGCTCTCTGGCTGTGGTACATGTGGATGTGGGGGGCAGGACTGCATGGAAAGTATGGCATGGCGGGATGGGCATAGCTCTGGGAGGGGCAGAGCTGTTCATCCTCCGCTATTGCTCGTTGTGTGTAATTCTATGTAACGTGCTCACCTTGGCTCAGCGGCTCACATTACCAGTGTGGTCTGTCTTGGGTCGTGAGTGCCCTGGGCACCTGATGAAGCTCCTAGTACAGTCAGGGCCTCCACTGAAGATCCTATTTGACAACTTGATATTTGCGGGTAGTGTGAGGCCAGCAAAGAAGACAGGGCACCTACATGACATCTACAGCATTAAAGAGATTTGACATGTGCCTTTGTTAATTTTTTCCCAGCTCCTGTCACATATAGAGAAACTTCGGACCTCAATGATAGATGATCTCAATGCAAGTAATGTTTTCTATAAGAAGAGGATAGAAGAGCTAGGGCAGAGACTCCAGGAGCAGAATGAGCTCATCATAACTCAGAGACAGCAGGTACGTGTGGCGCTAGCGTGGCACTGTGCAACACAGTTTATCTAAGAACATGTTTGTTTAGGTCAGAGCATTTGTAAGTGGTATAAAGTAAAGAAGATAGACTATTTTTTTCCCCTTGTGATTGCTTGTAAAAGTAAATGCAATAAAATAAAACTGGTTAAAGGTATTTAAAAATCCTGTAGAAAAGATTTATTCAGTTAGAATTCAAAATTAATTTGACTCAAGAGTAGATAATTAAAAAAAAAAAAAAGAGTAATACTCGGCTCCTGTGGCTCAATCGGCTAAGGCGCCAACCACGTACACCTAAGGTGGCAGGTTCGAATCCCCAGCCCGGGCCCGCCAAACAACAATGATGGCTGCAACCAAAAAATAGCCAGGCGTTGTGGCGGGTGCCTGTGGTCCCAGCTACTTGGGAGGCGGAGGCAGGAGACTCGCTTGAGCCCAGGAGTTGGAGG
>CAUYQV010041135.1:0-13753 GCA_963574575.1 Galagoides demidoff
TCCCAGCTACTTGGGAGGCGGAGGCAGGAGACTCGCTTGAGCCCAGGAGTTGGAGGTTGCTATGAGCTGTGATGCCATGGCACTCTACCCAGGGGGATAGCTTGAGGCTCCGTCTCAAAAAAAAAAAAAAAAAAAAAGTAATTCCCTTGCCTCAGCCTCCTGGGCAACTGGCATTACAGGCACCTACCACAGGTGCTATTTTTAGAGACAAGGTCTCTTTTTAGAAATAGGGTCTTGCTCTTGTTCAGGCTGGTCTTGAACTCCTGAGCTCAAGGCATCCACCAGCCTCAGCCTCCCAGAGTGCTGGGGTTACAAGCATGAGCCACCACATCCGGCCCTTACCATTCTTATGAATATTTGCTAATATAATACATTTTCTTGTTCCTTTGTGTTTTATCACACTGCCTAGCAAAATTCCAACTGTGAGTCAGTCTGCTATCTCCTTTTCTCATGTCTATAAACAGTCTTCTGAGGTAATCAAATAATCAGTGCAAATTGGCACCTCACCTTACTATGGCATAGCAGTCCTGCATTTTCCTAGTTATCATTTTCTCACATTCTCAGTAGTTATTCCAGATTGCTCTGCTTGCCTCAGATCTTCAGCTCTACCTTTCTTTCCTCTTCTTTCTCAACAAATTATCATGCTAAATCTTTCACAGAGAATTTACAGGCCATGGGATTTGGGAATCTTTCAGTTTCCTGCAACTAGACTCACTTAACATACGTTCCTATTCATCCCTACTTCCTCTTTTTGGAGCATAACCCACCTCGTGTCTCTCCATGGATCTCCTTCTATTCTACCCTTTATCCCTTTCCACTCACCATTATTTTTTTATCTTCACAGCCAAACTTTTTGAAGGAGTAAATTCTGTGTCCACTTCTCCTACCCTAACTGCCCTTGACTTTAACATACCCTTAATTACTCTGACTAATTTTATCAGTCACTCCCTTAGTGATGAATTGAAGAAACAAGTTTTAGTATTCTTTTAATCTCTACAGCTTTGAATATTGCTTTCTACTTCTTCTTTTAAACATCCTCTTTGTTGTCAGCTTCTGTCTACAAATTGGAGCCTGTACACTACAGTGGTCTGTCTAAAACAGATATCTTATCCTTTATTGTTTTGTTTGAAACTGTTAAAGTGCTCTTCGTTGCTCTTGAAACAAATACACAATTTTAAACTCCTTACAAAGTCACCTGTGATCTGGCCATTGCTTCTTTTCCATTTTTGTCTTAGCTCCTTCACTGTCCTTCTGGCATATTGAAGGACCTTTAATTCCTCAAGCAGTGGCCTCTTTTATCCCTGGCCTTTGGACATGCTGTTCTATCTGCTTGGAATGTATTTCCTTTCATCTGTTTCCTTTCAGGTCTTATCTACTATCTGGAAGAATTTCATAACCCCAGCCCAATTCACTCAGGCTTTGCACTCCTTTGTACTCTCACAGGATCCTGGATGTTTTCTGTGATAGCACTTTTCATACAAGATTGCTAAATTTTCAAGCTTTCCAGCTCCATCCCACCCCAGGTTAAAAGTGATTTGACAGAAGTAGATGGAGTCATAGGAGAAGCATGACATGCTTTCTTAATCTATCAAATACACTGAAAGATTTAGAGAAGAAAAAGATTTAATGCATGTTCATTTCATATCAAAAAAGGTCTGTTTCAAAGATTAAAGATGTAATGTTTCTATGAATTTTTGTGATGATACACGATGTTACAAAGAAATTTCCCTTAGTGTTACATCCCATTTCTTCATGCCTGGACTCTCCCCAACCATATATGCTCAGTGTATGAACACACAACCCAAAGTGACATCCACCTTTTCTTCCCTAAAGGGATTTCACTGTCCACTGCCACTTTTTAGGGAAAGTTTGAAAGTGGCTGCTAACTTGTCCTGTAACCACTCTCTAGTTTATATCAAGGGGAGAGGATTTGAGCTAAGCGAGTACAGAAACACTGCTGTCTTGTTTCATGTTTGTTGTCTCTGCAGCATCGCCAAGCACAGTTTTTAGTACTTAGGAAGTACTCCAAAGTAGTTATTAAATGGACAAAAGGGAACTTAGCATCTTAACAAAAACCTCTTTGATAATTAAACTTCAGAGCAGGATAGGAATTTTTAGGTCTTATTTTTTTGCCTCTAGAGACAATTTTCAAAAGTTATTTTTCTTTTAACTTTAATTTCTGTATTCTTTTCATGAATTAGCATAAGTATTCAGAATATCATTATATTATGTACTTTCTTATTTATATACTCCTCTTCTCCAACTTCTAGAATACACTTTCACTTTTCAGCCGTTAAAGATGATAGAAATGATTAAGAATAATAAAACATACACTTACTAGGCAAGCAGTTGTTATATCTGTAGATTTTTATATGTGTATGTATAGATAAAAATATTTCAGAGTGCTTTCTTTAACGTGTATTTTTGTGTTACTTACCTACTTTATTTGTCAGCATGAGTAACCTGTACTTTGTTTTCTTTGTTCAGGTGTGTACAGGGAGGAACTACTGCTATCCCTGGGGCTTTTGGCTGTGGAAAGACAGTGATCTCACAGTCTCTATCCAAATATTCCAACAGTGATGTAATCATCTATGTAGGATGTGGTGAAAGAGGAAATGAGATGTCTGAAGTTCTGCGAGACTTCCCAGAGGTCTGTGTATAGCTTTTAAATAATAATTTAGAGAAAATACTACCAATCAATTAATAAAGGTTTGTGTTGGGTCTGGAGCAGTGCTCTCATTCTTTGAGGATCTCTTAAGGAACTTTAAAATTACATTTTTGATTAGATTTATGTATTCAAGGGTGAGAATTTGAATTATTCAAAGTTAAACACTAGAAAGTTTATCTTTGTGATCTGTTGGTTTTCATTTACTGGGAGAAATAAAGTAGACAAACCACTTAGGATCTAAACTTTATGATCCACAAGGTTATCATCGTAATATTTTTTCACAAAATAACATATTTCATTTATGAAACAGAAATAAATATATCTTCTTCATAGCACTACGGAGCAGGGAAAAGAGATGAGAGTGATGGGGACTATTACTTTGGGAACACTGATTATAAGAGGGATTAAATATGGGCAAATTGTAAATAAAAAGAGACTAAAGTGTTACCTTTTGAAATTGGTGGATCACTAATAGATTTATTACCTCTAGCTCACAATGGAAGTTGATGGTAAGGTAGAATCAATTATGAAGAGGACAGCTTTGGTAGCCAATACCTCTAACATGCCTGTTGCTGCTAGAGAAGCCTCTATTTATACTGGTGAGTATATGAATTGGAATAAAAGCAATTATCATATATTCTTAAGTTTAAAGCTATCACCAAACTTTTTCTTTTCCGAAGAACTTTTTTTTAAAAGATTCATAGGATTAATAATTAATTTAACCTAACTTCCCATTAGGTTACATTGTGTGGGGTTTTTCAGATTAATGGAAGGTACATGGTCTATGTTTGTTAGGTAGAATCTAAGTTGTAGTTGTGTCCCTCACCCAGAGATCGTGCCATATACCCTTACATTGTGCCTGTTAGGTGAGAGCACACCAATGCTCTTCCCTCCTTCCCCCTACTTGAGTTTGTGTTTTTCTTTTGCATGGGGATGTATTTGTTTGTCTATTGGTTTCATATTTGTATTAAGTACCTTGGGTACTAGCTTTTCCATTCTTGTGATACTTTACTAAGTAGAATATTCTCCAACTCTATCCAGGTTAATACAAAAGATATAAAGGCTTCTTCTTTTTATGGCTGAATGATATTCCATGGCATACATATGCCACAGTTTATTAATCCATTGATGTGTTGATAGGCACTTGGGTTGACTCCACATCTTGGTGAGTGTGAATTGAGCTGCAGTAAACATTCTAGTACATATCTCTTATGGTAAAATGATTTTTTTTCTTCTGGGTAGATGCCTAGTAATGGGACTGTGGGATCCCATTGGAAATGAGATCCGGAAATGAAAGGTCTACTTATAATTTTTTAAGTATTCTCCATACTTCTTTCCAAAGAGGCTGTATTAGTTTGCATCCTACCAAGAGAGTAACAGTGTTCCCTTTTCTTCACACTCTTGCCAGCAAGAACTTTTTTCTTTCATTCTAAAATACCTCTGTATATACAAGCACATCCCTAGTTTTCAAAAAAATATTTTACTTACTATATTTTGAGAGCAAATGAGTATAAGACATTCATAGAGCTGCCTCAATTTTTTTTTTTTTTTTTTGAGACAGTCCCAAGCTGTCACCCTGGGTAGGGTATCCTGGAGTCATAGCTCACAGCAACCTCCAACTCGGGCTCAAGCCATACTCTTGCCTCCGTTTTTTTCTATTTTTAGTAAAGACAGGGTCTTGCTTTTGCTCAGGCTGGTCTTAAACTCCTGAGCTCAAGCAATCCACCCACCTCGACCTCCCAGAGGGATTTACAGATGTGAGCCACCACACCTGGCCATGTCCCAATTTTTTTAATGACCATAAAATGATGTACTACTGCTTCTTCTGCTATCTTTTTTCAGTACATGTTTAACCATCAATCTATCTTTAAATATACTGTACTTCTATAATTTATATTATTAGGTCATTCAATATGAAAGGGTCAATTTTGAATCAAAAGTTTAGTCTGTTATATCTCAAAACAGAAGCAGTACAATTAATAGAAGTACACAGCTAAACTACCTAAACAATGAACATAGTTTTTTGTCTGAACAGTGGCTTGTGTCTGCCAGCAATGAAGAAGCATGGAGAGTGAGTTGCAATGAAATTGCAAAAGTCATTTTCCACAACTTGTTTAGAATTGGATAAGAAGAACCTCCATAGTTCCCTATACTTACCACCCCTTAAGCTGACCTAATTTTCATAGACTGGACATGCCCCACATGTACATATCAGTACAGTAAGCCTAGTTCCTTATGTTGACTACCTCTTGCTATGTTGACTAGTTTTTTATAGTCCCTTGAATGGTCAACTTATAGAGGTTCTACTGTATTTTTCCTTGGAAGAAGTGGTAGTCAATTGGTGTAATGTCTGGTGAAGATGGTGGGTGACAGAGAGTTTCCAAGTCCAGCTTCCTAGTTTGAACAGTGTCATTTGTGCAACAGCCGTGTCTTACAAGAGGACTGGCCTGTCTCTGTTGACCTCTCTTGGCTGCTTAATCACAGATATCCTCCTTGTATCCATTTGATTGGTGTAGACATCCAATGTAGTCAATTCACCATGTTTCATGAAGCAGTAGTAAATAGTATCAGGGCTGGACCACCAAACAGACACCATTAGCTTTCTTTGATGACTATTCTATTTTATTCTTTTTTTTATTTTTTATTTATTCTTTCTTTTTCTTTTTTTTTTTTTTTTGAGACAGAATCTCACTATGTTGCCCTCAGTAGAGTGCCATGAGGTCATAGCTCACAGCAACCTTAAACTCTTAGGCTTAACCAGTCCTCTTGCCTCAGCCTCCCAATAGCTGGGACTACAGGTACCCGCCACAACACCCAGCTATTTTTGGTTGCAGTTGTCATTGTTGCTTAGCAGGCCTGGGCAGGGCTCGAACCCACCAGCCTCAGTGTATGTGGCTGTTGCCCTATTCACTGAGCTACGGGTGCCAAGCCTGCATTTGTTTCTTAATTGGCTAAAATTTGGCTTTTGAAAATCTCTTCAAGAAAAGCTCATGGTTGCTGTATTCCCTGAATTCTTGTTCTTCATAAATTTGATTTTTTTCTTACTGCCTTTGAACTTTTAAGAGTAGCTTGGCAGAGTATAAAATTCTTCTTTTTTTCTTTTTTTTCTTAAGACAGAGCCTCAAGCTGTCACCCTGGGTAGAGTGCTGTGACATTACAGCTCACAGCAACCTCCAATTCCTGGACTTAAGCAATTCTCTTGCCTCCGCCTCCCTAGTAGCTGGGACTACAGGGGCCCACCACAACACCAGCTATTTTTTGGTTGTAGCTGTCATTGTTGTTTGGCAGGCCCAGGCTAGATTCGAGCCCGCCAGCTCAGGTGTATGTGGCTGGCATAGCCACTTGAGCCACAGGCGCTGAACTGAGTATAAAATTCTTGGATCGATATTTTTTTCTTTCTTTTTTTTTTTTTTAATTGAGACAGAGTCTTACTTTGTTGCCCTCGGTTGAGTACTATGGCATCATAGCTCACAGTAACCTCGAACTCCTGGGCTCAAGCAATTCTCTTGCTTCAGTCTCCCAGGTAGCTGGGACTACAGGAGCCCACAACACCCAGCTAGTTTTGTTTGTTTGTTTTAGCAAGCCCAGGCTGGGTTCGAACCCACCAGCCCTGGTGCATGTGGCCAGCGCCCTACCCACTGAGTTACAGGTGTCGCCAATATTTTTAATCTAGAGATAAATTCTGGGGAAAGATCTGAGGGTGGCCTGCTTTTTTCTTTTTATGGTGATTTTTCTTGTTCTCCAAAAGAATTTCCTTATACTTGAAGTCTCATAACTTTATTAGGATATGTCCTAGTATTGATAGTTTTTAATAAATTTTTCCTGAGACATAATATATACCCTTTTAATCTATTAATATATCTTTTATTTTGGAAAAATTTTAAGAACTGTATCTGAAATTTTTTTTCCTCTTCCATTATGGCTGTCTTCTTCAAATATGCCAAATAGACATATTAGATCTCTGTTATGTTTTACATATGTATCATTTCTTCTCTAATCCTTTTAAGTTAGCCTTTTGTGTGTTTGTTCATAGGATAAATGGTGTTTATTCTTTGTTGCTTCTAATGAAACCTTCATTTCTGTAGTGTTTATTCTTTCTTCCAGTTGTTTATTAAGTTTCTGGTTTATGAAACTTGTCTTTTTATCTCATTATATGTTCCTTGCAATTTCACATTGTGGTAGGTCACCATTATTAAGGTTTTCTTTTCTTAACTAACTGTAGTCAAAGTTTTCATCTGTCCCTTGGCAGATTCTTTGATCATCATTGTATTCTTCTGTCTTTTTGTCCCTTATTTCATCTTTCTTTAGATACACTATGCTGATATTTATTATTACCATTACTCATCTTTGTAGGAGATAGAGGGGGGTGGCTGTGACCGTGGTCCAGGGTAGCAGGGATTTGTCATCATTATCTGTGAAATTTGTTCTGGAATACAGCCGTATAAGCAAGTTATTTTACTCTTTACTTCTCTTCTGCCAACAGAAAGCAGCAGCTGTAAAACCATTCCCTGTGAATTATTTCTCTTCCAACCTGCTTCACCCATTTTTCACTTAGTGAAAAAGCTACATGTGTTCCATTCATCCCCATCTCCCTCTTCCTTGATGCCAAACTGGATCCAAGCTACTTCATGTAGCTTCTTGTACTTTTCCCAAAAAGGATTCTTGGTTTTGCTCCTCAGGATGCACCTCCTACTTTGTGGAGACTTTATCTGAGATAGACAGCCTGAGATGGACTCCTGGTATTTCCCTACACCTTGTTTGGTGTTCATCTCATTTAGGCACTAAGCTTTTTTTATTATTGTATTGTGGACCTAAACATGCCGTCTAGTTTTTGCTGATTGAGTTTGTATTTCTATATTTCATACTGTCTCTGTGTGGTAGAAATGTTTCTGAAGAGGAGAAAGCGATATATTCATCTGCCATTTTAAGATGGAAATCTACCTCATTCTTTCAAATGGCTGCACACTATCCCTTTGTATGGATATAGTCATATTTACTTAACCGCCATTCTTTAGCTAACACTTGGATCACTTATAATTTTTTGCTATCACATGCAATGCAGCACTAAAACATCCTCATGTGTGTTTCATTACCTTGTTCTTTGTGTGTTTTGTGGGCATGTTTCTTGTGGGCACATTTTGTAGGGTAATTCCTTAGAAGTGAAATTCCTGAGAATACAACTGGTAATGCAGATTGCAGATATTAAGTTCTGATAGCCCTTCAAAAAGCCTAATAGCAGATAAGTTTCTTTTTCTCTACATCTTCAATGTTAATTTTTTCAACACATTCTTAGGATAATTATCAAGCATATAGACAAGTTGAAAGAATATTACAGTGAACACCCATGTATCTAGCACCCAGATTTTACAACTGACATTTTACCTGGGTTTATTTTTTTGTTTTTTTGTGTTTTTTTGCAGTTTTTGGCCGGGGCCGGGTTTGAACCTGCCACCTCTGGCATATGGGGCTGGCGCCCTACTCCACTACCTTTTCAATCTGTATTTCTTTTCTTTTTTTTTTTTTTTTTTGTTGTTGTTGTTGTTGTTGAGACAGAGTGCTATGGTATCAGCCTAGCTCACAGCAATATCAAACATTTTTTTTTTTTTTTGTAGTTTTTGGCCCAGGCTGGGTTTGAACTCACCACCTCCAGCATCTGGGGCCAGCCCTACTCCTTTGAGGCACAGGCGCCACCCCAACATCAAACTCTTGGGTTTAAGTAATCCTCCTGCCTCAGCTTCCCAGGTGGCTTGGGCTACAGGTGCCTACCACAATATCGGCTATTTTTTCTAGTTTTAGCAGAGATAGGGTCTTACTCCTGCTTAAACTGGTCTCAAACTCCTGAACTCAAGGTATTTTCCTGCCTCAGCCTCCCAGAATGCTAGAATTATATGCATGAGCACCATGTCCAGCCCCACCTGTGTTTCTTAACAATAAGCTAGCGTTTTTCCTGTGTATATTCTTTGAAGGGTATTTGTATGTGCACAGGTGTGTGTGTATATGATATGAAGACAGAAGCTACATTTGGAAATTAATTTCACCACACAAGAGAAAATCACAATTAGATTTAAGAAGGGAGGGAGGGGCTCGGTAAGCTCCCACCTAATAGGTACAGTGTTGGGGTATATGGCACACCTCTTGGGTGAAGGACTCAAGTACAATTCGGATGTTACACAACAAATGCAAACAATGTAACCTAATTGTATGTATCCTTATATTAATCTGAAATTAAAAAAAAATTTCAGACTTAATTATTTCATGAAAAAGTAAAGAAAAGTATTTTCTTGCTTAATAAAATGTATATTATATTAGGGTAGGGTAGGCTATGGCATCAAATAATTCCAAACATAGATTTTTCTCAACATAATAGATGTTTATTTCAGGTGTCCAAGGAACTCCTTTACTCTGTCATTCTGGGCTGGGATCCAGACTAAAAAGAGGTCATCTGTTTTTAATACATGGCTTTAAGGGCATCTTATAATTCTCTCCATGTCAATAGACAGGAAGAAAGAAAGAATGTGGAAGAGTATGCTCGGCCATAGAACACATTAATTTGACTCACATTCCATTAGCCAGAGGTTAGCTGCTTGGCCATATTGAAATGCACAGGATACTAGTAGCTGTATTCCCAGAGGAAGAGAAAGAACATATACTTACTGCTTTAATGTTTTCTTAAGAGTCAAGAAGTTAGGATTTTATATTCTAGTGTTGTAACTTACAATATTCTTCCCAATGTAGGAATTACACTGTCAGAATATTTCCGTGACATGGGCTATCATGTCAGTATGATGGCTGACTCCACCTCTAGATGGGCTGAAGCCCTTCGAGAAATCTCTGGTCGTTTAGCTGAAATGCCTGCAGGTAAGTCTCTGTAGTGCTTATTACATGTAAGACTGGTAGGATTGCAGAGGGGGCTGCCTCAGAACCTCTCTTTTTAAATCCCTTTTCCTTTTTCAGATAGTGGATATCCTGCATATCTTGGTGCCCGTCTGGCCTCGTTTTATGAGCGAGCAGGCAGAGTGAAATGTCTTGGAAATCCTGAAAGAGAAGGGAGCGTCAGCATTGTAGGAGCGTAAGCACCCAAACTCTTACTTTTCAAAAGAAACCATTTATTTTAGAGAGAACATTTAGATTCCTCTAGGAGCAGTGTCCCCTATAGAACCCTTTGAAGGTACACATGTTTAGGTCATCTCCGCATGCTCTGGTTCACTGGTTTATTATACTCAAGTCACAGTATCTTAGGAATAATTTAGAAAGTTATAGACATAATAAGGTGAAAACACACTGTGATAAAAACAAGTAAAGATTCCTGCTCACTACATAGTGCCATAGTTTATTCTTGGAGTTTTTCCTACCTTTCTGCTCCATCTATTTGCTTAGAATAATGAAACTGATAATAATAAAATATCTGTCTCCTTTCCCATACTAGAAGGTGTTCAATAGTTTACTAGTTTAAGTTGCATTCTTATTTGCAACTTAAATACTGGCTTTTGTTTAAAATTGTTTTTTTAAATTTTCTTTCTACAGATCATTTCTGAAGTTATTTGCATTTAAATTGACTTTCAGGAAAATTGGCTTTAATATATATTATTTTTCATAAGCATTTCTAATGACTGTATTTTTTTTCTTTTAATTTAGAGTTTCTCCACCTGGTGGTGATTTTTCTGATCCAGTTACATCTGCTACCCTTGGTATTGTTCAAGTATGTCTTTCCCTAGCACAGTCAACTTCTGAGCCTTTCGCCCTCTGCCTCCCTCCTTGTTCTAAATGTTATCTAATGTGCAGTAATTGTTGTGAGGCTCTTAGTCTCTAAAGACTAGGCAATAGTAAAGTCTGTTTTAGCAACATTCTTAACACTGGGAACCTTTAATAGTCTTTTTTTTCTTAGCTCTTTAAGTACGATTTGTAATAAACTTAACAGCATATAAATGGAAAATATATCTAGGTGGCAAAGTTTTAGTAGTGTTAGACTAATGCTGCCTTTTAAGTTAGAGTATCCCTAGTTATAGAAACAAATATAAGTATAATGGAAAAAACCCAGAAGTTTATTTCTCTTCACAATGTGGTACAATGCTCTCTTCTACCCAGTAATAATTCAGAGTTCAGGGTTCCTTCCATCTTGTGGCTCCACCTTCATGTGTCCTGGTAATCATTTGCATCTGGCTGGTACAATCGGAAACCGGAGAAGAAATACCCACTTTTTGAACATTGGACTCAGAAGTCATGTCTCAGAGTCACTTCACTCTTCTATTAGCCCTACCAGATCAAAGAAAGGGTAGAGAAATGCAGTTTCAACACAGGCAATTGCTTCCCAGGGATAAGGCATGAATTTTAGTGGATGGCTAGCCAGATTCGTCATTGAAAGAAGCCTAAATAAAAGGTGTCTACAAATCAGAGTTACAGTTAAAAAAAAAAAAAGGGAAAAAGAAAATGATATGTATATGTGTTTTATTTTTGTAGGGAAATGAAATATTTACCTATCTTTCTGTCAGTATCAGATAAAAAGCAATGGCAGGCTAAATTTACAATTCTCAAGGTCTTTAACATTTGCTAAAATTTGACTTTTAAATTGTGGGGAAATAGTGAGCTAAGTTAGGAATGCATAAAATATATGTGAATGTTTATCTTCAGAAAAATTACTGTCAGATCTTATTGGATTGGCTCTTAATAGTAGGCAACTGGATTTTTTTTTAAGTTTATTTTATTTCATTTATCTATTTATTTGAGACAGAGTCTCACTTTGTTGCCCTTGGTAGAGTGCTATGGTGTCATAGCTCACAGCAACCTCAAACTTTTGGGCTCAAGTGATCCTCTTGTCCCAGTTTTTTGTTTTTAGTAGAAATAGGGTCTCACTCTTGCTCAGGCTGGTCTTGAACACATGAGCTCAAGCGATTCACCTGCCTTGGCCTGCCAGAGTGCTAGGATTATAGGCGTAAGCCACCACACCAGGCCAGAGAACTGAAATTAATCAGAATATTTAGCGGTTTCTAATCCGAGTGAAGTGTCTATTCCATTTAAAGAAACCCTGTTTATATTGTACTTTAATAATCTTCTGAAGTACCAATTAATTGTCCTTTTTACTATCAGATTTGACATACTACTAAGGAAATTCAGATAGACTTTGAATTTGGTTTGTAGGTATTAGCCACCCTAAAAATGAAAGGGCTACATTTTTAATTGACATTTACTAAGGTATTTATTCTATTTCAATTATACTTGGTATGTGATTTGACCAACAAATTAATAGGGTTGTATATAGAATATAGTACAGGAAAAATAAATAACATATGTATACTTCAATTTTTTTAACTTTGGTTTTTTACAAAAACTTAATGAGTTTTTGTTTGTTTTTTATTAGGTGTTCTGGGGCTTAGATAAGAAATTAGCTCAACGTAAGCATTTCCCTTCTGTCAATTGGCTTATAAGCTACAGCAAGTACACGCGTGCCTTGGACGAGTACTATGACAAACACTTCACAGAGTTTGTTCCTCTGAGGACCAAAGCGAAGGAGATTCTGCAAGAAGAAGAAGACCTGGCTGAAATTGTACAGCTTGTGGGAAAGGTGAGTTGTCAGATCTCATGGAGGACAGATCTGTGTGTCATGGTGGAATGTTAAATAAACACAGATAACCAAGACACATTCTTGCTTAGCAAAGTAAATATTTATTAAATATTTTTACAATTAGTTGAACTGATTTGTCCTTTATAACATTTAGTGTGGTCCTAGGTATATTGTAGGCAAGAAAGAAATGCTTGATTTATTTTTTGAAATGGAATATACCCATCACCGAACAACTTAGAAGTAGTAGAGTTAGCATTTGCAAACGTACATTTTTGCAGGAGCACAAGGCTGAGTAAGAGAAGAATAGTATTCTAGTTGCTCCGGTATTAACTATGGGACCTTAAACAAGTGACTTGCATTCTTGTGTCTGTGTCTTGATATTTCAAAAGAAAATGGTATAATTAAATTTAGACAAATTACATCACAACATTGAATGACTTCTTAGATAGTATGCAGTGCTAGTCAGGACTCTTAGAGTTTCTGTCTGATTCTGTTCTTTCTATTATATCTTAAATGAGTCACCTCATTTTTCTAACAAAGGATAGTATCGTTGTTAGATAGCTAACATTTTTAGTATGTCTAGTCGTTATTCAGAGAGTACTGTAGTCATATAAGAGGAGAAACAGAAGACCTGCAAAGCGAGGGAAAGACAATACAAGAAAGGAAAAGTATAGCCTCATTTTGTTTGAATATAAACAAAACAGAAAAATAGTAAGTATTAGCTCATTAGAACAAATAGGGTAGTAAAAACAATACCCTATTTGTCTGGGTGACAAAACAAGACCCTGTCTCAGAAACAAAAACAAAAAAACCTAGAGTGTAGGAACTAATCAGAAACATGAATTTCTCTGATTGAAAACACTTTTACACTAATAAATGAAATAGAAGATGATCTGAAAACAGAAATAGTTCGTGCTTTTAGATGGGATGACTTATTTAAAAGATGCCATTTCTCTTGATCATAAATTCGAAGTGTTGCCAGTCAGATTTCTAGTTGAATTTTCTGAGCAAATCAATAATCATTCTAAAATTCATTGGTTGTCACAAAGGTTCACAACTTTAGAATAGTAAAGAAGGAACTTTCCTCTTGTTGAATAAGGGGAAATATAGAACCATGATAATAAAAATATTGTGGTTTTAGTGAAGTAATAGACAAATAGAACAGTGGAACAGAACAGGGATAGACTCATGACTGCATGGACCAGATGGACCGTTGTTATTGCAGAAATGATACCACAAATCTAGTGAACAAAGGATAGACTATTTTAGTCAAAGATGGAAAACTGTTTACTATTTAAAGAAAATTAAAATTGGATTAAGTGGGAGAGGTTTCAGGGTCATAGAAAACAACCATTAAGAAAATACCTTTGTGGCTCGACACCTGTGGCTCAATCGGCTAAGGCACCAGCCACGTACACCTAAGGTGGCAGGTTCGAATCCCCAGCCCGGCCCGCCAAACAACAATGATGGCTGCAACCAAAAAATGGCTGGGCGTTGTGGCGGACGCCTGTGGTCCCAGCTACTTG